>MU702518.1:0-35969 GCA_026770625.1 Nicotiana glauca | reverse complement strand
GCTAAACTTGCACTCCAGGTATTCTGTCTTAGACCTGCTTAGTTTGAAACCCTTAGACTCGAGAGTCTGTCTCCAAACCTCCAACCTCTCGTTAACACCGACCCTCGTCTCGTCTATCAGGACTATGTCATCAGCAAATAACATGCACCAAGGCACATCCCCTTGGATATGTCGTGTCAGTGCATCCATCACCAAGGCAAATAAGAAAGAGCTAAGCGCGGATCCTTGATGAAGCCCCATAACCACCGGGAAGTGGTCTGAGTCGCCACCCACAGTCCTAACCCTAGACTTACCTTGCGCACACTTAATGTATTTAACGGGTTCGTATATGTATGTACATATATATAATATGTACATACAAAGTTTTTGTCGAGGCTAACAGGTCATGTGATCCCTCAATCCACAATGTAGGTCCGCTCCTGGATAAATGATACAATATTAATAAGTAAAATGGTAAAAATAGTATTCCCTCCGTTTCAATTTATGTGAACTTATTTCCTTTTTGGTCCGTGCAAAAAAGAATGGCATCTTTCCTTATTTGGAAACAATTTACCTTTATGCAATGACTTATAGCCATGCAAAATATATGTGGCTCATTTTACACCACAAGTTCAAAAGTCTTATCTCTTTTCTTAAAACTCCGTATCCAGTCAAATGAGTTCACATAAATTGAAACGGAGAGAGTATGCGGTATGCCATCATCTATAGCCAAACTTATAAATTTCTATCTCCATTTCAATTGAATTGTGACTGAGGACGAAATTTAAATATAAAAAAAAAAGATCATCTCAAATATGTAATGAGATTTTTTTTGCTATAAAAGCATGTTATTTAAGATAAATTAAAAATTAAACTAAATTTTTTTAAATTTAAAAAATGTCATTTTCTTAAGATAGATTACTAAAAAATAGTGCTCAACACTCCGTTAATAAAAATATATTTTCCTCTCATCTCTTTTCTTCTTCCTCGTCTCTCTCATATTTTACACTACTACCCGACATGTCATCTAATTGTCGGACTTCCCATGTTTCAAACAACAAAATAGGACATTCAATCTCTCTCGGGAGTTGTCGCAGCATGCAACGGCTACGATTACGCTCAGCACTTTTTATACAATGTTCACCGTTAGATCTATTTGGTCCATTATCAATCAATTAACGACATAATTTTAGTCAAAAGACACAACTCGCGCATGCAATTGAACAGTAATCGCGCACGTGAAATCGCGTGTCACAGGGTACAAAAATCTTTTTTTGGTTTCACTTGTGGATGGTATTCGTATTATACCAGAAAATTCCATATTTGAGAATAAAGCGCCCTCAATAAAGATGATTTTCATACTCAAAAGTCAAAGTCAAAGTGTCAAAGCTAGAATCCATACTCTGGTTAATATGACGAAGGAATACTTACCATAAGTAATTTTTATTGATCGAGGCAGGTCCAGTATAACAGTACGGATTTATTTGAACCAAATATTTTCGGTGTGGAATATAAATTTATATGTAAAAATTATGTAAAATAAGAATAATTAATATATATAAACCCATAACTTTAATAATATAACAAGTTTAATACTAAATTTTTTTAGGAGTTGAACCTATATAATTCAAATCAATCACGAATCATCTTTGCTTATTGGTGCAAAACTTTAGAAGCGTATTGTGGGTGTGAAATCCAGTGGTCTAAGGTTTGTGTCAGATTGGGCTGTGCTCCTGGACCAGTGGGCTCGATCAAGTAGAGTTAGGGAAAATTCTATAAATAGCCACTTTATAGACTTTGTAATTGAATATTAGGATTCGTTTGGCTATAGATTTTATCAAAATAAATTTAGACTTTATTTGATAAACACATATTTAGTCATTCATTTTTCTTATATTTTGGCAAAATTTTAAATCCCAAAATCAGTTCAATAGATAGTTTTGGACCAAAATATCTCTATCACTTTTTTTTAAAATTGTCCTAACCTTTTGTATTTTATAAAAGAGCGCACCATTTATTATTTTGAACAATGTTACTTTGTCTTCTCGGTCATCTATAGTGTATCATGTAATTCATCATAAAAATGATAATTTTGTACTAAATTTATTGTTTAGGACTATGGTTTGCGATAATATAATGAATGTTATTGATAATGATATAGTTGGGTATTTGTGATAATTTTTAGAACTTGTAGGTATAATTCATGTCTTATGTTTTTCCAAAATAAATTTGAGAAATATATTTTGAAAACTGATGTCCAAATATATTTTCATCTTCAAACCAAACTTTACCCAAATTAGATTTTTCAAACAAATTTGAGAATTTATAGCCAAACGCTAACTTAGTCACCCTGGAATTCAATTTCCACCAGTAAAATTGTAGAATATTGTCATGGAATTTTATGTTTTAGTGGCTATTTTTAATTACAGAACTGAAAATTGATCCATGGGGACTATTTTTATTGAATTTGTTGTTAATCTGCAAAAAAGACACAGATACAATGCTACAATTTCGGCGTCTGGTTGGAGAGACATGTGTTTTTTTTTTTTTAAATACATTAATGATTAAATAATGTTAGCAAATTTAATGTGTGTTGATGAAATTCGTTAGTACAAAAAATTGAAAATAATATTTAAGCAGATTGTACTACCACAGTTTTAGTTGGATAAATAAGATCTTTTCATTCTTAATCTGAGGTTCCGAGTTCAAGTTTTGGGTACGGAAGAAATCTTAGTAGCTAGAGAACGCTTCTCTCTTTAATGGGCCTTACGTACTACGAATCTAAATTAGTCAGGATCCCAACAATGGCTGCAGTGTCAACTGACATCCCTTTGTTGGAAATTACACTGTGTAGCTACGTAATGTTATTTTTTTTGGGATATACTACATATTTATATTTTATGGATATACTACATATTGATGCTCTCTCGCTTCTTTGCAAGTTTACTTTTTTATATTTTGACTCGTTACCTTTCTTAGTAAAAAATTCTGCATCTATCACTGGATCCCAATAGTGATATCAAACACCAATGGGAATAAACCTTACCAAAAAAAAAATGGGAGTGATTGCTACACATTGATGTAGATTTATGATCCATCCTTTAATCAGGATCCCAATAGTAGCCGAGCTACATGCACTCTAAAGGGTGTAAACTGATATTTCTTTGTCGGAAAATTATATTGTGTAGCTACGTAAAATCAATCTCTTATGAATATATTCTACTCCGTATATATTAACACCCTTTAGCTTCTTTATGAGTTTATTTGTATATTTTGATACCCATTAACGAAAATTCTGACTCTAATCACTGGATCTAGGTAGAGATATCGAACATCAATGTAAATAAACCTACTAAAATATTGAAATGTTGGACCGGAATCATGTACCAAAGAACCCTAACAGCAATTTTGAAATGAAGAAGACGACACAATCGAAGAAGAAGAAAGAAAGAGACAGCTGATGTCTCTCTTAGGTTACAACAACTGATGACCCAAAATGGATTGGGTATAAGTGTGTTCTGGGCCATCTGGGCCAACGTACAAAACAAACAAAATGAAGGCCCAAACACAAGTCTGGTCCTCTCATCACAGATCCGGTCTAAATCATTTAGCATAATTGGATACAGCTGAAAGACACTTAATTCTTCCAGCATAATCATATCCAAATGTACTTTACAACTATGTATACATTTTACAACTATGTGATATCATTACATGCACTTATGACTAGGACAACAAATAAAATATTAGACACTTGTAATTTAGTATAGTTGTAGATCATATTCTTTATACAATGGTTACTTGTATAAATAGATACATTGTACCTAAGATTAAAAAAGTGAACAAGAGAAGCATTTCTTCTAAATTCCTACACGGTATCAGAGCTATACTAAATTACATTGATAAATGCTATAGAATCATTGGTTTTCTATCCAGCTTCAAATTTACCAAATCCAAAAGGTATCAAGGAGGACCTCACATCAATGCAGCACTCATGCATGAAGAAAACACAAGTCAATCAGTTAACACAATGGAAGAAAATGCAGCAGGAAAAGTCATCACTCAAGAGCAATTCAGTTAGCTTTACCAACTCCTTCAGCAGGTAAAGGTTGGACAACAGGGTGAGCAGCTTTCTGATGCAAATGCTAGTGTCAACTGTGCTGGTAAAATAATCAATACCCCTAATCTATATTGTCTTTCTTGTCTTCCTTACATGAATTCTACCTCCTGCATAATAGATTCAACAGCTTCAGAACATATGACTTTTGATTATTTCATCTTATTAAATGTGAAACCTCTAAGAAAACCTTTATACATGAATCTCCCAAATTCATACAAAGTTAAGGTCAGTCAAGTTGGTAGTGTGCATGTTCTGTCAGATTTAATCCTAAACAATGTGTTATATGTTCCAGATTTCAGGTTTAATCTCATTTCAGTTCACAAACTCACTAAACAACTCTCTTGTACCTTGCTCTTCTCATCTATTGGCACATTCTTGCAGGGCCCTTCATTGAAGAGGCCAGTGGTAGTTGGTGAAGTCAAGGAAGGTTTATATCTTCTTAATCCAGCTTCTTTAAGTTCTGGCCTAGTTTATGGAAATCAATCAATTTTTTAGTCTTATTCAGCTTGTAACAACCTCAAGAAAGATATTATCTCTCATCCAGTTTCTTGTTCTGCTAAGGTCAACTCTAATGTAAGCCTATGGCACAAAAGGTTGGGGCATATGAATAATATAATCAGTTTTCAATTTCCTTTTCTTGTCAAGTTTAATCATCCTTGTGATATATGTTGTCAAGCTAGGCAGGCGAAATTTCCTTTTCAATCAAGCAAAATCAACACAAATTTAATTTTTCAACTAATTCATGTCGATACGTGAGGACCTTACAAGATCCCAACTCATGATGTTTATAAATATCTCTTGACCATAGTAGATGACTATAGTAGGGGAACTTGAACTTATCTTTTACGAACAAAAAGCAATTTTTTTTCAATTTTAAAATCTTTTCTAGCAATGGTAGAAAGACAATTTGCAGCTAAAGTTAAAATCATTCTTTCAGATAATGCTTTGGAATTAGGTTCAGGATCAATTCTTTCAAATTTTTTCTCTAACTAATGGAATCCTTCATCAAACCTCTTCTGTTGTAGTCGAAAGAAAATATAAACCTCTTCTTGAAACATGTAGAGCTCTATTATTCCAATCTAATCTCCCCACTACATATTGGGGTGATTGTTTGTTAACTACTACTTTTTTAATAAATCGTTTTCCCTCTAAAGTTCTTGATTTTAAAACACCTTTTGAAATTCTTTTGGGAAAGTTCCAACTTATGATTTTCTAAGATGTTTCGGTCGTCTATGTTATACCTCTACTCTATCTCATCACAAGTCAAAACTCGAATCTAGATCAGTGAAGTGTGTCTTTTTAAGATACCATTTTGGGAAGAAAGGCTACAAACTGTTGGATCTAAATCTAAAACCACTTTTATTTCTAGAAATGTAGTTTTTTATGAGGATATATTCCCTTTTTTCTCTCTTTCACTTGAACCTCCCATTTTTCCTAAAGAGTTTTCCACTGTGCACGACCAAACTCATCCTTTCCCTCAGTCCAATAACCAACTTTCTTCAGAATCAGATCCTAATTCTCCTCCCTTTATATCCATAACATCACCTAGAACAGCTACTACTTCATCTCCTATATCTAGGTTCAATTCATCTCCATCTTCTACAACTCTTCAACCTGAACTAAGGAGATCTACTAGGGAACACAATCCACCATCTTATCTGACAGATTGTGTATGTAATGCCGTATATTTGACTAATCTAACCAATTCTTACTTTGCAGCACCAGTCTCACCTACTACTATGACTTTCACTGACCTCTCTCCATCTAATCAATATCTTCTAAACTCCATCTATCATATTATTAAACCTACAAGTTTCTCTCAAGCAATTTTACATCCCAGTTGGCAGGATACAATGGCAACAGAATTTCAAGCCTTGGAGACTAACCAAACCTGGGAAATGGTTGAATTACCAAAAGGAAAGAAACCTTTACCTTGTAAATGGGTCTATAAGGTTAAATATAGATCCGACAGAAGTATTGAAAGGTTCGAACCTCGACTAGTTATACGAGAAGACATACAAAGGGAAGGAATAGACTACAATGAGACTTTTAGTCCGGTGGTAAAAATGACTACTGTTAGATGCATTTTAGCCATTGCAGTCAAAATGAATTGGAAATTATTTCAATTAGAAGTCAATAACGCTTTTCTTCATGATGATCTACAGGAAGAAGTATACATGAGATTTCCACCAGGTATGGTTACACCATCTACTAATCATGTGTGCAGACTAAAAAGTCCTTATATGGACTAAAACAGTCTTCACGCCAGTGGTACACAAGACTTACTGGTGCGCTCAATTTCAAAGGTTATTCCCATTCTCTTAATGACTATTCTTTATTTTTCAAAAAGATAACTTCTGGAATTTCTATTGTGGCTGTTTATGTCAATGACATACTTCTCACGGGTGACGACCCTAGAGAACTTTCTAATCTAAAGGATTTTCTCAATTCCGAATTCAAAATCAAAGATCTTGGAGAAGCTAATTATTTTCTTGGCATGGAAATAATACGAGAAAAACAGGAACTAATTATAAGTCAAAGAAAGTTCACCTTAGAGCTTCTTTCTGAGTTTGGTGTCCCCGGTTCACGGCCAGCTTCCTCTCCACTGGATCCCAGTTGCAAGCTTCGAGCCGATGTTGGTGAAACTCTTCACGATCCAACCATCTACAGGCGACTCTTGGGGAAACTCAAATCTTTAACCCATACTTGCCCTGACCTTTCATTTGCAGTTCAACATATGAGCCAATATATGCAAAGCCCACATCGACCTCATTTTGATGCTGGGTTACATTGTCTAAGATATTTGTTATCTTCCCCTGGAGTTGGACTCTTTATGAAATCAGACCCATCTTTCTCATTAATGGCTTTTTGCAACTCAGATTGGGGGTCTTGTCCAGAATCTCGTCGTTCAGGCAGTGGTTTCTATATCAATCTCGGCGGCTTTCCCATTTTATGGAAATCAAAGAAACAATCTTCAATTTTACTATATTCTGTCGAGGCCGAGTACCGGTCTATGAAGAAAGTCGTTGCTGAACTAACATGGCTTGTACGACTTCTCACGGATCTCTCGATTTCCCCAAGCTTACCAGTTTCACTGTATTCATATAGCCATGCCGCTATTCACATAGCAAAAAATCCTATCTTCCACGAGCGAACAAAACACGTGGAAAAAGATTGTCACTTTGTCCGTCAACAGTACCTCACCGGACTGATCTCTTTATCTTTTGTTCCGTCAAAATCCCAGCTAGCCAATATATTCACCAAACCACTTTCTGGACCTCTACACGGTGAGATATCCAAGTTGGGTTTGATTGCTCACCCCTCAACTTGAGAGGGGTGTTGGAATCTTGGACAGGAATCATGTACCAAAGAACGCTAACAGTAATTTTGAAATGAAGATGACGACACAGTCGAAGAAGAAGAAAGAAAGAGACAGCCGATGTCTCTCTTAGGTTACAACAGCTGAAGACCCAAAATGGATTGGTTATAAGTGTGTTCTGGGCCATCTGGGCCAATGTAAAAAACAAACAAAATGAAGGCCCAAACACAAGTCTGGTCCTCTCATTACAGATCCAGTCCAATTCATTTAGCATAATTGGATACAGCTGAAAGACACTTAATTCTTCGAGCATAATCATATCTAAATGCACTTTACAACTATATATACACTTTACAACTATGTGATATCATTACATGCACTTATGACTAGGACAACAAATAAAATATTAGATACTTGTAATTTAGTATAGCTGTAGATCATATTCTTTATATATTGATTACTTGTATAAATAGATATATTGTACCTAAGATTAAAAAGGTAAACAAGAGAAGCATTTGTTCTAAATTCCTACCAAAAAATTGGAAGTGATTGCTACTCATTGATGTAAGATTATGATCCATCCTTTAATTAAGTGGTGAGCCATTGTGGACCTAATGGTTCGTGTGAGACTGAGCTCAACACTTAAGTAGCTTGTTTTTCTTGTCAATAAGTGTCATCGAGGGGTTCACGTGGTGTAGGCAAATGTGAAAGCAAAAGTCTCTTCCTTTCTCTTCTTTTAATGATGTGCTTGTTTTTTTGAGTCATTGAAACTTCACCTTGGGATTAACTTGATCTTTTAGTGCTCGTTCTGTACGGTGATAAAGGATAGGGGTAAAAGGTATAACTAGTCATGAGATTAATTATCACGGGATTATAGTATTTTTTTTAATTCTTATGGAAGAGTAGAATAACTAATTTCAGGATAATTAATTTTTTAATAATTAATTATGGGATGATTTAATTCCCAACAAAAAGACCCCTTTGTGTTTCTCTTAATTTCAATACAGAAATTGGGATAGCTAATTTAATAGGATATTTCAATCTATGAAATGTTGGGATTAAACCATGAGTTTGGTTTAGAAATAGTATTTATTATGGAATAATTATTTATTCATTTAATAAAGTTTTAAATAGATCATATATTAGTCTGTGTCATTTGCTTATATAGTAGATGATTTAGTGTATAGAATTTAGCTTATACACGAAAGATTAAATTATCGGTTCTTATAAGTATAAAGTTTGAGTTCACAATCTAATGATGGAATTTGACAAATCATCATAGATGATTGTGGCACAAGATTAAATATAATTTATCTTGATTATCGGAATGGTTTAATTCCAACTTCTTGTGCTAGTACATTTTGTATGTATTGGACAGATCAAGCAGAAATAAGCATTTTATACTGACTTAATAAAATAAACTCTCTAGCCATTAAATGTACTTATACTCTTAATCTTGATATAATTATTATTAGCTGTTGTACATTATTATTGTTTTAATTTATTAAAATACGAGAATCTTTCGTGGGTCAATATGCATGGTAAATTGGATAATAACAATGTACATTGGCGGAGTAATAGTTAGTTAATGGAATCCATGTCTCAGTTTAGAGATTGATGATACACCTTTATGAAAACTTATAAGTTTTCATGTGTAAACCCGGCCGGTGGATTTTGTATCCGATACACGAAATAAGTTAAGCGAAAGTCTAAAGGAAATAATCAATAAATTAAATCGTCAGTAATCTAATTTAATTGATTAGTATCTGAATCTTAGCATGGGGAGTTAAATAAGATCTAATGGATGAATTTCGAAATTGAACAAGGAGTGCAATTATGAATTTTCAGTGGAATAATTTATAATTAATTATGGTAGATATTGATTTCAAAAATTAAAAATTAATTCCATAATTGTAGCCTTGTTAATTAAATTGTGTGGTCCCTATTGTGCCAAGATAATAGGAAATAAAGGATTCCTTTTTCTGGTGAAAAAGAAAAACTAACAGGTTTTGGAAAATAGTTTTAACCCTTAAAACTTGTGCTATAAATACATAAGGTTTTCATCTAGAGAGAATTGTACATGGTGGCCGAAATTTTCAGCCAAGTTTTCCTAGAAATTTCGCCCACACAAAATTATTATTTTCGGATATTAATTGGGTAACAGAATAGAAGACTGTGGAATGTTCGGGGATCGTGCGGGTGATGGAGATTTCATCGAATTGCTGTGGAATTGGAGGCTCACGTGATAGAGGAGCTATGTCCACGCTTCAAGAGGTAACCCATAAAATCCCGTTAATCAATACTAATTGTCTAGATTACATGTAATTTTGATACTGGAATTGCTTCCATTGTTTATTATAATCCAACATGAAATACTCTCGTATATCCTATATTGGTACTCGAACGACCCCTTAATATTGGAAATTAGCAATGCTCTTCTTAATTTCAATAATAGACTTGCATGCATGCATTTGTACATTCGACTTTGTCTGCAAAGCTGTTATTCCTTTTTGTAATAGTTTTTGACTAGTTAGTATAATTTAAGATGTTAATTTTATTCATATAGTATTATGTTCGTGGTAGTAGAAGAAGATGCTAAAGTAATTATTCAAAAAGTAGTTTGTCAAAGAAATATCACATCATATATATAATGTGACACTGAATTGCTAAATAAGTTTGTCTACATGTAAGTTTTTTAAAGTTCATTAATTGATATTATTGAAATCGCGCGTGTCAAATATTCTAAAGCTTCTTAATTAAAAAAGTAAGACGTTCATACATATTGGAGTATCATTTAAAGTCAAAACAATTACTGCATACGCCAAAAGAAATAGAAAGAGAAAAAAAGGGTGCAAATTGGCATATAGAAAATAGTTGTAAGCTGCGCTGAGAATTTGACTAAAGATTACTGTGTTCTTGTTAGTATATATCTTAGAGACAGAAAATAGAACAACTCTCCATTTTTTCTAGTTCTATTTGTTAGGGTAAGATCCGAAGAATGAGTGTCCAAAAGTTTAAAAATTGTGTTATGAAGTTCGAATTTTATGTCCTGGATTTTAATTTAGTAGTTCAAATATTCAAGATATTTAGTCCTGAATTTTAAATTAGTAGTTCAAAAATTCAGGATCCTAAATTTCCAAATTCAGAATACTTGTCTTGAAGTTTGAGTAAATTGGCTCATCTTCAAATACATTGTAAATTATGGATATATTTTAAATAGCGGGCTTAAAAGTGGCTATTGCTGCACATATGTGACAACCCAACCCGTCGTCTCATGTGTTACCGCCCCCCTTCCCCCATTTTTATGCTTCTTTATGTTTCATTATCAGTATTTGGTGTGTTAGAGTTGATTTGGAATGGTTTTGGTAGAAAATGAGATACCTAGTCTCTTTTAAGAAGGCTTAAGTTGGAAAAGTCAACCGGATGTTGACTTATGAGTTAGAAGGATCGGATGTGATTTTCGGCGATTCGGTTACTTCGGGGAGTGATTTGTGACTTAGGAGTGTGATCGGGATTGATTCTGGAAGCTCGGTGTAGAATTAGGCTTGAATTGGCGAAGTTAGCATTTTGGCGATATCCAGTTGATAGGTGAGATTTTGATCCGAGGGTCGAAATGGGATTCCGAGAGTTGACATAGCTTCGTTAGATGATTTTGGATATGTGTGCAAAATTTTAGGTGATTCAGAGGTGATTTAGTTGGGTTTTTTATCGAATGCGAGTTTCTGAAGTTTTTAAGAAGCTTAGGCTTGAATCCGATGTGATTTAATGGTTTTAGCGTTGTTTGAGATATTTTAATGATTGGAACAAGTTTGAATAATGTTTTAGGATGTATTGGTGCCTTTGGTTGAGGTACCGTGGGCCTCGGGGTGAATTTGGATGGCTAACGGAATGAAATTTGAGTTGAGGAATTGCAGGGTTTAGCTGGTATCTGATATTTTCGCTTCTGCAGAAATGGACCCCACAAGCGGTTCCGCAGAAGTGTATGGAGCGCAAAAGTAGTCCATGGCTTAGTAGGGTAGTTCCGCAGAAGCGGAACCTTTTTCGCACAAGCGAGTCCGCAGAAGCGGATGTGCAATCGCAGAAGCGATTTGTGGACTTAAGATGAAGTTCCGCAGAAGCGAAAAGTATGCCGCAGAAGCGGCTTGGGATTTTAAATGAAATTCTGCAGAAGCGGAAAGGAACCGCATAAGCGGTATCACGGAAGCGGAGATAGCTAGGGACCGCAGAAGCGGAAACCCCTGGTGCCAAAAGGGTTTTTAATGTTTATTTTGTTCCGCGAAGCTTATGTTATTTTCACCATTTTTAAACGAGCTTGAGAGCTATTGGACGGAATTGAAGGAGGATTTCGACTAGTTGTGATTGGAGGTAAGTTCCTTGGCCTAAATACATGAATTTATGATAAATTTAACATAGAAATTGGTTGAAATTCATCAAAAGAGAGTGAAGTTAGGGCTTGGGAACTTGATGATTTAAAAATGGAAATTAAAGGGTCAAATGGACTCCGATTTTGGTAAATTTGATATGTATAGACTCGTGAGGAGATAAGGAATCTAGTGATGTTAATTTTCTGATTTTTCGAGAAGTAGGCCTAGGGCTCGGGTTTTTGCAAATTTCTTGATTATCGATATTTTTCGAGTCTTTTCGATTGGGTTATGTTCCCTTAGCCTATTGTGATGTATTCGCTCTTATTTTGGATAGATTCAACGCGCGTGGAGGCCGATTTGAGGGGCAAAGGCGTCGCGAGCTAGAGATTTCACCGGTTCGAGGTGAGTAATGATTGTAAATGATATCCTGAGGGTTTCAAACCCCGAATTGCACACCGTGGTGCTATATTGAGGTGACTTACACGCCAGATAGTGAGTGTGGGGTAGAGCACCGTTGGGGATTGTGACTTGGTCCATCCCGGTTGTTGATTTTACCACGTGTTTGATTGAAACTTATTTGATATTATCATGATTTGGGCTGATTGTCATATTTGGGCTTCGTGCCAACTATTTCAACCCTTAGGGGATTTTTATCACTCTTTCCTCACTATTCAATATACTACTTGAACTCAGTCCTGTTGATTATACTATTTTTGCAAACTCAATCGTTTTAATTGATTTTTGAGACTTTATTGATATTTCACTATTGTCTGGGATGAGAACTATTATCTTATTGATGCCGGAGGGGATTATGATTATTTTTTGGACTGATTGAGGTCAAGGGCCATATGTGAGGATACGTTGAGTGATGCGAGGAGGCTTTTCAGGCCTTGAGTGTTATGTGAGGAGTCTTCCAGGCCTCGAGTGTGATGTGAGAAGGCTTTAAGGCCTTATGTTGATATGACAGGCTTTAAGGCCTTATGATGATATAGCGCTTGGGTTGTAGGAGCCCCTCCGGAGTCTGCACCCCCACAGTGAGTGCGGGTACCCAGGTGAGTTGGGAGTGAGCCCGAAAGGTTGATGTTGTACTTTGTGAGTTGGAAGTGAGCCCGAGAGGCTGATGTTGTACTTTGTGAATTGGGAGTGAGCTCGAGAGGCTGATGTTGTACTTTGTGAGTTGGGAATGAGCACGAGAGGCTGATGTTGTACTTTGTGAGTTGGGAGTGAGCCCACGGGGCTGATACTGTTTGAGTGATGTGATACTGAGCCCGAGGGGCTGATACTATTCTGAGCGATTAATATTGAGCCCGAGGGGCTGGTGCTGTTTTGAGATGTGCCCGAGGGGCAAACTTTTATGTGCTCATCTTGCATATTTATTTGCCTTTACCTGTTTTACTGTGGTATTTGTGCCCGAGGGGCGAATTTTCTGTGCTTATCAGCATTAATCATTTTGAAATCATTTTTCGTAATTATTGAAAAGATCATTTTCAAAAGAGATTTGAACTGAGCCAAGGCATTTCTAAAGATTTCACAGATTTCACTGTTTTCTCAGAAAATTGTACCCGGCTTCTATACAACATGTTGGTTGCTTTACGTGATTTCTTGCTGCTAAGTTATTATTTACTTTTATTACTCACTGAGTTGGAGTACTCACTTTACTTCTTGCACATCGCGTGCAGATGCAGGTATTTGTTCACCCAGTAGCGGGTTTTGAGCTGGTTGAAGAATGTGCTATCATAGCTGAGCAAGGTGACCGCCAGCGTTCGCGGCACCAGATTTCTTCCTTGATTTCTAAATTTTATTCTGTATATTACTAGCCTGGTAGTTGTATTTAGGCTCCTCTAGATGCTCGTGACTTGTGACACCTCGGTTTGGGCTGTGTTTGGTTGTACTTCTGCTAAGTAACATTATTAAATCATCTTCAAAATTGTTTATTCATGTTTATCTATTTTTGGAAAGAGGCAAATATGGTTGGTTGGCTGGCCTTGTCTTCACGAGAGGCGCCATTACGACCGGAGCGGGGTTGGGGTCGTGACAACATAGGAACTTGGGCCTGTAAAGGAAATATCAATGGGAAAATTACATTATATGTTATATACAAAAAATATATATGTTTTATATACTTTTACGACTATTGTATATAAATAGTTTCGACTATCGTATACAATTTATCCGGTCCCTGAAAGATTAGCTTTTTATGATTAAATTGGTAATAATCCAGAAAATGGTGGATTGTTCATAGCGGAATCAATAGCGTCAGTTATAGCATCCTGCTTCCTGTTACAAAAGAAATTTCATAAGAGAGATTAGGCAAAAAAGGAATTGATAGAGGTGCGTCGAGAAGTTCAATACCTTCTTGATCGAGAAAGTCCTTGCTTATACTTCTCTTATTTTTCGAGATTGGGTTGGTGTTCAGTCTGCTTCTAAATAAGTAATCCGCTTTGCTTAGTATCTTTCTTCATGCAAGTCTACTAGTTCATCGAGAAAGCACCGTCCAAAGGGCCTCATAAAGGCGGTCACCGGTAGGCTCATCTTAAACTGAAATGAAGAAAGTAAAGTTCTTGCAGTTTTCAACCATAAGGTTGGCTTTTCACTAGAAGCTCAGCCTAGAGTTGATCGACCAATTCCCCTGAGCTTAGGGGTCAATTACGGGGGAGTCAAAAATAATTGTATCTTTTCTAAAGCGACATTCTCCCTTCTATCTATCTTTAATTGAATTAAGGAACTTTATCCCTGTGACGACCCGACACGTCATCTCATGTATTACATCCCCGTTTCCCCCATTTAATGCTTCTTCATGTTTCAATATCGATGTTGGTTGTGTTGGAGTTGAATTGGATTGGCTTGGATAGGAAATGAGACACTTAGTCTCTTTAAGGAAGACTTGGTTTGAAAAAGTCAACCGGATGTTGAATTATGAGTTAGAGGGCTCGGATGCGAATTCTGGTGATTCGATTAGCTTCGAGAGATGATTTGTGACTTAGGAGTGTGATCGGAAGTTATTTTAGAGGTCCGGTGTAGAATTAGGCTTGCATTGGCGAAGTTAGTGTTTTGGCGAATTCCGGTTGGAAGGTGAGATTTTGATTCGAGGGTCAAAATGGAATTTCGAAAGTTGCAGTAGCTCCGTTAGGTGATTTTGGATATGTGTGTAAAATTTTAGGTCATTCGGAGGTGTTTAGGTCGGGTTTTTGATCGAATGCGCAATACAGAAGTTTTTAAGAAACTTAGGCTTGAATCTGATGTGATGTAATGGTTTTAGTATTGTTTGATGTATTTTGAGGGTTGGAACAAGTTTGAATGAGGTGTTAGGATGTGTTGGTGTTTTTGGTTGAGGTCCCGGGGGCCTCGGGGTGAATTCAAGTGCTTAAACGAGAGTTTTTGAAGTTTGCTTCAGGTCTGTGTTGCTGTCATCTGGTATTTTCGCTTCTGCAAAAATGGACCGTAGAAGCGGTTCCGTAGAAGCGGGTAAGGGGTCGCAAAAGCGGTCAGGCATGGGCTAGGTTAATTCCGCATAAACGGAAGATGGTCGCTTCAGCGGGTCCGCAGGAGTGGACATTTTACCGCAGAAGCGGTTTTGGGAGAACCGCAGATGCGGAGTTTGAGTCGCATAAGCGAAGAGTTGGTTTTTAAGTGAGAACCGCATAAGCAGATTTTTGGCCACAGAAGCGGTCCTGCATAAGCGGAAGAAGGACCGCAGAAGCGAAAGTAACTGTGGACAAAAAGGGTTTTAAAGGTTATATTTCATTCGCGAGCAAGAGGTAGTTTCCACCATTTTTGAGCGACTTAGAGAGCTTTGGGCGAGTATTTTCGAGGGTTTTGACTGAGAATCGATTGGAGGTAAGTTCCTTGACCTAATTATTCGAGTTTATGGTATATTTATCATGAAAATTAGTGGAAATTCACCCAAAGTGGGGTAAGTTAGGGCTTGAGAGGCTATAATGTAACAATAGAATTTGGAGGGCCAAATGGACTCCGATTTCGGTAAATTTAATATGTACGGACTCGCGGCGAGACGAGGATTTTGGTGATATGAATTTCGTAATTTTTTGAGAAGTGTGTCCCGGGCTCGGATTTTGCCAACTTCGTGATTTTTGGTATTTTTTGAGTTCTTTCGATTGGGTTATGTTTCATTAGTCTATTGTAATGTATTCCTTATGGTTTTGATCAGATTCGGCGCACGAGGAGGTTGATTCTAGAGGAAAAGACATAGCGAACTAGACTTGTGGCCGGCTTGAGTGGAGTAATAGATGTAGATGATAACCTGAGGGTTTGAAACCCCGGTATATCACACTGTGATGCTATATTGAGGTGAGACACATACTTTATGACGAGTGCGAGGTCGTTTGGGATTGGAGAGTATGACTTAGTCCGCCTCGAGTGATGTTCATACTGTGTTCTCGACTAGAGATTGATTGGTAAACATCCTACTTGGATTTTATGAACGTATTGGGTTGTGTGCCAATTATTTAAATCCTTTAGGGATTATTATCACTGTTCCATGATGCTTAGCATGTTATATGTTTTCAGTCCTGAGTTAAACATTGTTTTGAAATGGTTAGTCACATTCCTAAGATTTTAAAAACTTAAACTATAATTTCCTAATAATTGGAACTGAGGACTATAACCTGACTTTGCCGTGTGGCTCACATGATTATTCTGGACTGAGTGTGGAACGGGCTGCACGCCGCAGCAATGATACGATGATATTGCACTTGGGCTGTAGGAGCCCCTTCGGAGTCTGAACCCCTACAGTGAGCGCGGGTACCAAATGGATCGGGCTACGCGCCGCAGCGGTCATGTGCATTGTATTGCATCTATACATTGATGATTATCTGATTTACCTGTCATTGCTTGGTTGCCATTTCTTCGTTATTTATGCTAAATTGCTAGCGGTAGCTTTACATTGTGGTATTTTGTGAATTCTCATCTTCAGTCATTATATATGCTTATTACTCACTGCGTTGGATGTACTCACTTTACTCTCTGAACCATGTGTGCAGATTCAGGTGTTCTGGGAGCTTAGTTGAGCTGTTTGCTGCTTCCCAGAGCTTTCAGGAGTTGTCGAGGTAGCTGCCTGACGTTCGCAGGACCCGACTCCTCCCCTTATCCCTTTTATCTTTCCGTATTTTAGACTTCTGTATGATTGTGGATTCACTACTCAGTTGTAGCTAGAGGCTCTAGACTCGTGACCCCAGATCTGCTGGGAGTTGTTTTGACGGTTATTCTGGTTTCCGTGTTATTTCTATTTACTATCGGATTATCTATCTTGTTAACTGCTAAATTAATTTAAACAATTGGTAATGGGATGCGTAATTGGGTTGTGTGTGATAATTGGTCAGGCTTGCCTAGTAATTTGTGTTGGGCACCATCACGATTGGGATTGGGGTCGTGACAAGTTGGTATCAGAGCCTAGGTTACTAGGCCTCACGAGTTATGAGCCGGTTTAGTAGAGTCTCGCGGATCGGTAAGGATACGTCTGTATTTATCCTCGAGAGGCTGCAGAACCTTTAGGAAAACACTTCATATTCTTGAAACTCTTGTCGTGCGGCTTTGTTGATCCAAGAACTAAACTTCTGTATTCTATTCTCTCGTAGATGGCGAGAACCCGTGCTACTAGACGTGAAGGACGACCACCATTACCACCTGCTAGAGGTCGTGGGCGTGGTTATGGTCTTGGTCAAGGTAGACCAGTGAGGGCAGCACCTGCAGATCCACCAACTGCCCCGGTTCTGGACCAGCCTCCAGCTGTAAATGCTCCAGCAGCACCTACTCAGGCACGGGCAGTGCTTATTGTGATTCCGGGTCTCCAGGAAGCCTTGGCTCAGATACTATCTGTCTGCACTGGCCTGGCGCAGGCAGTCTCAGCCACTACTGCAGCATCTACCTCACATACCGGGGGTGGTCATCAGACCCCCGCTGCTCGCACGCCTGAGCAGGTTGTTCAGGGATTGCAGACACAGGGGGCGGTTCCAGCTCAGACGGTTGCACCAGCAGCACCAGCCGCACCAGTTGCACCAGCTCCAGCCTATGTGGTTCCAGCTATGCCAGATGATGAGCAGCGTCGTCTTGAGAGATTTGGCAGGCTCTAGCCTCCGACGTTCAGTGGTACTGAGGGCGAGGATGCCCAAGGATTTCTAGACAAGTGTCAGTGTATGCTTCGCACTGCAGGGATTTTGGAGTCGAGTGGAGTGGCTTTTACTACCTTCCAGTTCTCAGGGCCGGCATTTACATGGTGGGAGGAGTTTGAGAGGCGTAGGCCTGTTGGAGCAGCGCCCCTTACTTGGCAGCAGTTCTCCACTCTTTTTCTGGAGAAGTATGTACCGCAGTCTCGTAGGGAGGAGCTGCGTCATCGGTTTGAGCGGTTGATTCAGGGGGACATGACTGTGACCCAGTACAAGTTGAGATTTACGCAGTTTGCTCGGCGTGCTACATGGATGATCTCGACTGATAGAGAGAGGATTAGGAGGTTCGTGGATGGCCTCAACTATCCACTCCGTATTTTGATGACCAAAGAGAGGGTTATGAGTGCTTTGTTCGAGGAGGTAGTCGACATGGCTCGAGAGATTAAGACGGCTCGCCGTCGGGAGCGTGAGGAGAGGGAGGCTAAGAGGCCTCGAGGTTCAGGTAGCTTCAGTGGTGCTCCGTCTAGGGGCCAGTTTCAGCGTTGTAGAGATCGATCCTTCAGGCCTCCTCAGTCAGATCGCCCCGAGCACAATGGGGCTTCTTCGGGCCGTGGTCATTAGGGATTTCAGCAGGGCCAGTCTTCATTTAGTGCCCTTCCAGCACAGAGATCTACTCCTGCTTCTTCAGCCCAAGGTTCTTCAGCAGTGAGGGGTTCTCTTCAGTCCCCTTCTCTAGCACCGGGTAGTTGCTACAAGTGCGGTGAGCTTGGTCACATAAGGAGACAGTGTCCTCGGCTTCGTGGCGGTCGGTCTCAGCAGAGGGATCAGCCCTCCTCTTCTACTCCATCTACTTCAACACCTTCCCAGTCAGGTAGGGGTGGGGGCCAGACAGCTAGGGGCCGCCCTAGAGGGGGAGATCGATCTGGTGGCGGTCAGGCTCGATTCTATGCTCTTCCAGATATGAGGGATGCCATTGCATCAGATGTTGTTATCACATGTATTATCTCAGTCTGCCACATGGATGCCTCCGTTTTATTTGATCCCGGATCTACATACTCCTATGTATCCTCATATTTTGCCCATCATTTAGGTACGACCCGTGGTTATCTTTCTTTGCTCGTGCACGTATCCACCCCGATGGGTGATACTATTATTATGGATCATGTATATCGATCTTGTCTGGTGACTATTGGGGGTCTGGAAACCCGGGTTGACTTGTTGTTGTTGGGCATGGTAGATTTTGATGTAATTATGGGTATGGATTGGCTATCTCCATGCCATTCTTTTCTAGACTATCATGCCAAGACAGTTACATTGGCTATTTCGGGTGTTCCGAGGATGGAGTGGCGTGGTATGACTGACTATGTTCCTAGCAGGGTGATTTCTTTCCTAAAGGCCCAGCGGATGGTTGGGAAAGGTTGTCTATCGTACTTGGCTTTTGTGAGAGATGTTGGAGCTGAGACTCCTAGTCTTGATTCTGTCCCCGTTGTGAGGGATTTCCCAGATGTGTTCCCAGCAGACCTGTCGGGCATGCCGCCGAACAGGGACATTGATTTTGGTATTGATCTGGTGTCGGGCACTCAACCCATCTCCATTCCTCTGTATCGTATGGCACTAGCAGATTTAAAAGAACTAAAGTATAAGCTTTAAGAACTCCTAGATAAGGGGTTTATTCGTCCTAGTGTGTCACCGTGGGGTGTACCAATCCTATTTGTGAAGAAGAAGGATGACACAATGAGAATGTGCATTGACTACAGGCAGTTGAACAAGGTGACAATGAAGAACAAGTATCCACTACCTCGTATTGATGATTTATTTGATCAGCTCCAGGGGGCAAGGGTATTCTCTAAGATTGATCTCCGTTCAGGCTATCACCAGCTGAAGATTAGGGATTCTGATATTATGAAGACGGCTTTCAGGACGAGATATGGGCACTATGAGTTTCTAGTTATGTCTTTTGGGCTGACTAATGCCCCAGCCGCGTTTATGCATCTGATGAATAGTGTATTTTGGTCGTATCTGGATTCATTTGTTATCGTTTTTATTGATGATATCCTAGTATACTCGCATAGCTAGGAGGAGCATGCTCAGCTTTGAGAGTGGTACTACAGAGATTGAGGGAGGAGAAGCTTTATGCAAAGTTTTCCAAGTGTGAGTTCTGACTTGGGTCTGTGGCTTTTCTGGGACACGTGGTGTCCAGTGATGGCATTCAGGTTGATCCAAAGAAGATAGAGGCGGTGCAGAGTTGGCCTAGACTGTCCTCAACCACGGAGATTCGGAGTTTCCTCGGTTTGGCAGGATATTATCGCCGGTTCGTCCAGGGTTTTTCATCTATTACTTAGCCCCTAACCAATTTGACGCAGAAGGGTGCACCATTTGTATGGTCAGACGAGTGTGAGGAGAGCTTTCAGAAGCTCAAGACAGCTTTGACCACAACTCCAGTGTTAGTGTTGCCATCAGCATCAGGTTCTTACACCGTGTATTATGATTCTTCGAGAGTTGGGATCGGATGTGTGTTGATGCAGGAGGGTAGAGTTATTGCATATGCTTCTCATCAGTTGAAGCCTCATCAGAAGAAGTACCCCGTCCATGATTTGGAGTTGGCTGCTACAGTTCACGCTTTGAATATTTGGAGGCACTACTTATATGGCGTATCTTGTGAGGTATATACTGATCATCGTAGCCTTTAGCATTTTTTCAAATAGAAGGATCTTAATTTGAGGCAGCGGAGGTGGCTGGAGTTACTCAAGGACTATGATATTACCATATTGTATCATCCAGGGAAGGCCAATGTAGTGGCCGATGCTTTGAGCCGAAAGGCGGTTAGTATGGGTAGTTTGGCGTACATTCCAGTTGGGGAGGGGCCCTTTGCAGTTGATGTCCGGGCTTTTGCCAATCGGATGGTGAGGCTAGATATTTCGGAGCCTAGTCGGGTGTTGGCTTGTGTGATTTCTCGGTCTTGCTTGTATGACTGCATTAGAGATCGCCAGTATGATGATCCACATTTGCTTGTCCTTACGGACAGGGTTCAGCATGATGATGCTAGGGATGTGACTATTGATAGTGAGGGTGTGTTGAGGATGCAGGGTCGGATTTGCGTGCCCAATGTGGATGGGCTTCGGGAGTTGATATTGGATGAGGCCCATAGCTCGCGGTATTTTATTCATCCAGGTGCCGCAAAGAAGTATCAGGATTTGAGACAGCATTACTGGTGGAGGAGAATGAAAAAGGACATTGTGAGTCATGGAGCTCGATGTCTCAACTGTTAGCAGGTGAAATATGAGCATCAAAGGCCCGGTGGTGTACTTCAGCGCATGGATATTCCCGAGTGGAAGTGGGAGAGGATTACTATAGATTTTGTGAGTGGTCTCCCTCTGACATCGAGGAAGTATGATTCGATTTGGGTGATTGTGGATCGGCTGACCAAGTCGGCGCACTTTATTCCGGTGTGTACTACCTATTCTTCGGAGCGGTTAGCAGAGATTTTCATCTAGGAGATTGTACGGTTGCATGGGGTCCTAGTCTCTATTATCTCAGATAGAGGTACCTAGTTTACTTCCCAGTTTTAGAGGACTTTTCAGCGAGAGTTGGGTACCCGGGTAGAGTTGAGCACATCGTTTCATCCTCAGACGGACGGGTAGTCCGAGTGTACTATCCAGATATTGGAGGACATGTTGCGTGCCTGTGTTATTGATTTTGGAGGTTCTTGGGCTGAGTTCCTACCACATGCAGAGTTTGCCTACAACAACAGCTATCAGTCCAGCAATCAGATGGCACCGTATGAGGCCTTATATGGGAGACATTGTAGATCTCTGGTTGGTTGGTTTTAGCCTGGCGAGGCTAGGCTATTGGGGACAGAGTTGGTCCAGGATGCCTTAGATAAGGTGAAAGTGATCCAGGAGAGACTTCGTACAGCTCAGTCGCGTCAGAAGAGTTATGCAGACCGGAAGGTTCGAGATGTATCGTATATGGTGGGCGAGAAGGTCTTGTTGAATGTTTCGCCTATGAAGGGAGTTATGAGATTTGGAAAGAAAGGGAAGTTGAGACCGCGGTTCATTGGCCCTTTTGAGATACTTAGAAGGATTGGGGAGGTGGCCTATATGCTTGCTTTGCCACCCAGCTTATCAGGGGTTCATCCGGTATTTCATGTTTTTATGCTTCGGAAGTATGTTGGGGACCCGTCTCATGTGTTATACTTTAGCACGGTTCAGTTGGATGATGATTTGACCTATGATGTGGAGCCAGTGGCTATTTTGGGTCGTCAAGTTCGGAGATTGAGGTCAAAGGATATAGCCTCGATGAAGGTGGAGTGGAGAGGTCGGCCCGTGGAGGAGGCTACCTAGGAGACCGAGCAGGAGATGCGGAGCAGATATCCTCACCTATTCAAGACTTCAGGTATGATTTTGGACCCGCTCGAGGATGAGCATTTGTTTAAGTTGGGGAGGATGTGACGATCCGACTCGTCGTCTCATTTATTACAGCCCCGTTTCCTCCATTTAATGCTTCTTCATGTTTCATTATCGACGTTGGTTGTGTTGGAGTTGAATTGGATTGGCTTGGATAGGAAATGAGACACTTAGTCTCTTTAAGGAAGGCTTGGTTTGGAAAAGTCAACCAGATGTTGACTTATAAGTTAGAGGGCTCGGATGTGAATTCTGGTGATTCGGTTAGCTTCGGGAGATTATTTGTGACTTAGGAGTGTGATCGGAAGTTATTTTGGAGGCCCGGTGTAGAATTAGGCTTGCATTGGCGAAGTTAGTATTTTGGCGAATTCCGGTTGGAAGGTGAGATCTTGATTCGAGGGTCGGAATGGAATTTTGAAAGTTGCAGTAGCTCCGTTAGGTGATGTTGGATATGTGTGTAAAATTTTAGGTCATTCGGAGATGTTTAGGTCGGGTTTTTGATTGAATGCGCAATTCGGAAGTTTTTAAGAAACTTAGGCTTGAATCCGATGTGATTTAATGGTTTTAACGTTGTTTGATGCATTTTGAGGGTTGGAACAAGTTTGAATGAGGTGTTAGGATGTGTTGGTGTTTTTGGTTGAGGTACCGGGGGCCTCGGGGTGAATTCGAGTGGTTAAACGAGAGTTTTTGAAGTTTGCTTCAGGTCTGTGTTGTCATCTGGTATTTTTGCTTCTGCGGAAATGGACCGCAGAAGCGGTTCCACAGAAGCGGGTACGGGGTCACAGAAGCGTTCAGGCATGGGCTAGGGTAATTCCGCATAAGCAGAAGATGGTCGCTTCAGCGGGTCCGCAGGAGCAGATATTTTACCGCAGAAGTGGTTTTGGGAGAACCGCAGATGCAGAGTTTGAGTCGCATAAGCGAAGAGTTGGTTTTTATGTGAGAACCGCATAAGCGGATTTTTGGCCACATAAGCGGGACCGCAGAAGCTAAAGTAACTATAGACAGAAAGGGTTTTAAAGGTTATATTTCATCCGCGAGCAAAAGGTAGTTTCCACCATTTTTGAGCGACTTGGAGAGCTTTGGGCGAGAATTTTCAAGGGTTTTGACTGAGAATCAATTGGAGGTAAGTTCTTTGACCTAATTATCCGAGTTTATGGTAGATTTATCATGGAAATTAGTGAAAATTCACCCAAAGTGGGGTAAGTTAAGGCTTGAGAGGTTATAATGTAAAAATGGAATTTGGAGGGCCAAATGGACTCCGATTTTAGTAAATTTTATATGTACGGACTCGTGGAGAGACGAGAAATTCGTTGATGTAAATTTTGTAATTTTTTGAGAAGTGGGCCCGGGGCTCGGGTTTTGCCAACTTCGTGATTTTTGGTATTTTTCGCGTTCTTTCAATTGGGTTATGTTTCATTAGTCTATTGTAATGTATTCCTTGTGATTTTGATCAGATTCGGCGCGCGAGGAGGTTGATTCGAGAGGAAAAGGCATAGCGAGCTAGACTTGTGGCTGGCTTGAGGTGAGTAATAGATGTAGATGATGACTCGAGAGTTTGAAACTCCGGTATATCACACTGTGTCGCTATATTGAGGCGAGACACGTACTCTATGACGAGTGCGGGGTCGTTTGGGATTGGAGATTATGACTTAGTCCGCCCCGAGTGATGTTCATACTATGTTATCGACTAGAGATTGATTGGTAAACATCCTACTTGGATTTTATGAACGCATTTGGGCTGTGTGCCGATTATTTAAATCCTTTAGGGATTATTATCACTGCTTCCATGATGCTTAGTATGTTATATGATTTCAGTCCTGAGTTAAACATTGTTTCGAAATGCTTAGTCACATTCCTAAGGTTGTAAAAACTTAAACTATAATTTCCTAATAATTGGAACTAAGGACTATAACCTGACTTTGCCGTGTGGCTCACATGCATATTCTGGACTGAGTGTGGATCGGGCTGCACGCCGCAGCGATGATACGATGATATTGCGCTTGGGCTGTAGGAGCCCCTTCGGAGTCTGAACCCCCGCAGTGAGTGCGGGTACCCAAATGGATCGGGTTGCGCATTGCAGCGGTCATGTGCGTTTCATTGCATCTATACATTGATGATTATCTTATTTACCTGTCATTTCTTAGTTGCCATTTCTTCGTTATTTATGCTAAATTGCTAGCGGTAGCTTTACATTGTGGTATTTCGTGAATTCTCATCTTCAGTCATTATATATGCTTATTACTCACTGAGTTGGAAGTACTCACTTTACTCCCTGCACCATGTGTGCAGATTCAGGTGTTCCGGGAGCTTAGTTGAGCTGTTTGCTGCTTCCCAGAGCTTTCAGGAGTTGTGGAGGTAGCTTCCTGACGTCCGCAGGACCCGACTCCTCCCCTTATCCCTTTTATCTTTCCGGATTTTAGACTTCTGTATGATTGTGGATTCACTACTCAGTTATAGCTAGAGACTCTAGACTCGTGATCCCAGATCTGCTGGGAGTTTTTTTGACGGTTATTCTGGTTTTCGTGTTGTTTCTATTTACTATCGGATTATCAATCTTGTTAACTGCAAAATTAATTTAAACAATTGGTAATGGGATGCGTAATTGGGTTGTGTGTGATAATTGGTCAGGCTTGCCTAGCAATTTGTGTTGGGCGCCATCACGATCGGGATTGGGGTCGTGACAATCCCCGAGCTGCGGAACTAACAAGTCTGTTCAATAGAGTCCGTCATTTTTTCTATGCCTTCCTACTTCTTCTTCCTCTATTATCTGCTTTTATTATATTTGCCTGAAACTCGAGAAAACAGAGTTGTTTGAGACCAAATGTTATAGAGTTGGGGTTCTCTGGGGAGGCACACCTTCACTTCCTTCTTAATGAAGGGGTTCCCCGGGAGTCTGACCTTGTCCTTTATTTTAATTGTCGAGGTCGTCATGAGTGCCGAAACTGATTTCAGTAAGATGATGATGGCTCCTTCTGGCGCATCAACCTCTGAAGATCCAAGCTGGACGGAAGCTCTAAGATCTTCTAAAGGGCAGGGAGAGACTTCAGAAAGGGAAAGCACATGCACATCGTCGTCCATCAACCTACAAAAAGAAAGAGCACGTCCGACACTTACTTTTTCGTAATTTTGAACTCTAATGACAAAGCGTCCGTTCACGTCAAGAATAGAGGCCATTAAGGATGTACTTGCTTTTTCTTTTTTTCATCAAGAATGGGTTGGTGTTCAGTATACTAAGGTACAAGATCGAAAAAAATAAAAAATGCATTTCTTAATGACCGATAGCGCTATAGGATCGGGTTCTTGGATCAATAGAACTGGAAGAGGAGGATTAATCGAATATATAAGATAAACAATGCAAGAATTATTGGAAGCTGTAATGCCTTTCTTAGGTCCTTTACAAGAAACTTTGAGCGGGAGCGCCCCTGAAGTTTGAAGTGAATTGGCTCATCTTCAAATACATTATAAATTATGGATATATTTTAAATAGCGGGCCTAAAAGTGGCTAATGCTATACTTAGGGACTTGGGCCTATAAAGGAAATATCAACGGGAAAATTATATTGTATGTTATATACAAAAGATATATATATATATATATTATATACTTTTATAACTATCGTATATAAATAATTTCGATCGCGAGCTAAAACGGATCGATACCCAACATCAATTGGATATCACAACACTAATGAAATGAGTGGAGACAAAACGAAAAGCATAATAATACTAAGATAATGTCCACTGTTCGCAATTGTTTATATCATGTCATTATCCGAATTTATATCATCAACCAATGGCTATAAATACGAGTTTAATTTATATGCACTGATGTTGTGAAGAATTTTAACAAAATTAGATAAATCAAAAATTGTCTATAATTTTAACCCTTCATTAAGAGTGAATTTATAATTATGAAAATAAAATAAATTACCTGGTACGATAAGTAGAGTAGAAATTCTTTAAGCCATCGATGAATACTCATTAAATTAGGTGTAGAGATATAATTAGTAAAATAAGGATATGAACAAGTCGTACATTTATTGGTCTAGTATAATTATCGAACGCGGATAAGTTTTTATCTAGAAACCCCTTGCATGTTCTCTAATCTCTATGTTGTGCATGCCATTACAGAAAAAGCTACAAAAAGATGAAGGTAGCAAATCCGAATGAGATACTCTTAAATCTGATATTGTTCTTATCGAGCCAAGCAACAGCTCAGTGCTTTACACATATTCTATTATATTTGCAATTATCAGAAAGAACTGCTTTAGTTTCTTCTTTAATACTATTATCTTAAAATATGTAGATACAATAAAGATTTTGAAAGAGTAGCCTTAGAACAAACGGTAAAGTGTTCCCTGTGTAACCTATAGATTACGAGTTCGAGTTGCGGAGTGAGTCACTAATACTTTCATTACGGTAGGCTATCTATATTATATCTTTTGTGCGGCCCTTTTCCGAACCATACGTAAACACGGAATACTTCACATACAGAATTGTTTTCTTTCATTTTACAATGAAGATCTTCTTTCATCCTATGTTGATCTTGCCCCAATTCTTATGTTTGGTTTTGTTCACATGTAACATAGAGGGTGTTTGGCTAAGCTTATAAGCTGGTCAAACTGGCTTATAAGCACTTTTTGGCTTATCTATGCGTTTGATAAAATTAAAAGTGCTTATAAACCAAAAATAAGCAAAAAGACGTAAGTTGGTCTCCCCCAACATATCAAATTTCAGCTTATAAGCACTTTAGGTTTGACCAAAATATTTACTATTCAATCCCTAAAATATTTTTTTTGAAAACAAAATTCTTAGTATACTCAATTCTTCAGCTGTTTATTATCAATTTCAGCACTTTTATCCAAATACAACAACAACAACCCAGTATAATCCTACAAGTGGGGTCTGGGGAGAGTAATATTGTACGCAGACTTTACCCCTACCCCGAGGGGTAGAGAGGCTGTTTCCAGGAGACCCTAGGCTCAAGAAAGAAATAAGGGACGATATATTAGTACTAGCAATAGACTCATAATAAAATAACATAAAATACACAACAAAATATAAAATAACAAAATAACAGCAATATAAGAAATATAGGAAATACAAGAAAGAGGAAAGTATACTAATATCTAGTATATACTTTTATCCAAATACGTAACTGCTTATTTTTTAAATCAACTTTAGTACCTAAAAGTGTTTTTCAGCACCTAATGCTTATCAGCTGTACTAAATCGGCTAAGACAAAGGGGCTCACAGATTGTTTATTCTCTTATTGACTTTATGGATCCTTAAGTAAATTTGAGTAACTTTTTGGTTACAAAAAATTGTTTGATGACTTTCGTGATGTAATGTTGACTGATTCTTTTATTACAAAAAATAGTTTTATAATTTTAAATTAAATAATCATCCATGAAATTAATCCTCATTAATATCTTCAAAACCTTACTTTTAGTTTTACATCCTTCTGTCTGTTTTTTTAGCCAATCAGTAAGAAAAGAAAACAAATCCCAAATCCCAATTCAAGGATATATAACAGTAACTATTCCTCTGAAAACCTCTAAAAAGAATCTGAAATCACGAGAAGTATATATATATATATATATATATATATATATATATATATATATATATATATATATATATATATATATATATATATAACACAATAACAAAAACCCAATAAAATTTCATATGTGGGTTTAGAAGGATAATATTTATGTTGACCTTAACCCTATCTTAGAAATATTATAGAGAAATTATTTTCGATAGCTGCTCATGAATAATAAAAAAGAAGCTATATAAACGGACGAAAGCAACAATAAGGTAATAGGACAACCGAAATAAATGGCCCACTGTGCATTAACAATGACTTAGGAATGTGAAAGTATAAGAATTGTATTAATACTGCCGGTAAGAATGATACACCATGTAATAATATATATTTTATCGGCTATTATTTTGGGAGTGACTAAACAGGGGTGGATGCAATATAACATTATCGGATTCAACTGAACACAGTAGTTCGGCGTTAATCATAAATTTATGTGTAAAAATTACTAAAATTGTTATAAATAATCGATATGTATTCATAATTTAAAAATATAATGGGTTCAATACTAAAAATTATAAATGCTGAACCCTTAGAATTAAAATTCTAGTACGTGACTAAAAAATTTCAAAAGTATAATACTGCAACATAGGGAAAAAACCAGGAAGCTATATCCAATTCTGAGACAAAATTTTCTTAGTGGGCTCATAATTGTTGGACCTGTAAAGTCTTTTCTCTTAAAAAAAGTGGGTTGGTTTTGAGTATTCTCAAAAAGTTACAGTGGCGAAAATGCCGAAGTGGGCAAAGAGCTGACCAATCGCAATCCAATTGCCAATTGCCAATTGCCAGTAAGCACTCACCAAAAGTTGATTCAGAATTTCCAAGTTAGTCAATGACTCAATGCCAAATTTTTACTGCACTAGTACTCATAACATTTACAGTAATATTAATGTGTAACTTATACTATAAAATATTTTTTGAAAAGAAGACATCAGAAAAGTAGTATAACTATTAAGACAGTATTTGGCGAAACATTTTGTGTTATGGGGTTGCACCAAGGTTCTGCGGTCAATCCCTTTTTATTTGATCTGGTGATGGACGTTTTAACACACCATATTCAAGGGAGGTGTCATGGTGTATCTTATTCGCTAATGACATAGTTTTGATTGATGAGTCGCGAGCCGGTGTTAAGGAGAGGTTGGAGGTTTGGAGACAGGCTCTTGAGTCTAAGGATTTCAAGCTGAGCAGGACGAAGAGGAAATACCTGGAGTGTAAGTCCAGCGCTGAGTCGAGGGAAGTGGACGTGGATGTGATGCTTGAATCACAGGTCATCCCAAGTAGAGGCAGTTTCAAGTACCTTGGGTCGGTGATCCAAGGGGGAGGGGAGATCGACGAGGATATCACATATCGTATTGGAGTTGGGAGGATGAAGTGGAGGTTAGCATCTGGAGTCCTGTGTGACAAGAGAGTGCCACCGATACTCAAAGGTAAGTTTTATAAAATGGTGGTTAAACCAGCAATGATGTATGGGCTGAATGTTAGGTTGTTAAGAACTCACATATCCATAAAATGAAAGTAGCAGAGATGAGAATGATGAGGTGGATGTGCAGGCATAATAGGATGGATAAGATTAGGAATGATGATATTCGGGAGAAGGTGGACATGGCTCACATTGATAACAAGATGTAGGAAGTGAGGCTCAGATGGTTCGGGCACGTAAAGAGGAGAAGCCCAGATGCTTCGGCAAGGAGGTGTGAGCGACTGGCTTTGGAGGGCACGAGAAGAGGTAGAGGGCCGACTAAGAAGTATTGAGGAGAGGTGATCATGCAGGACATGACGAGGCTTCAGATTTACGAGAACATGGCCCTTGATAGGAATTAGTTGTGGAGGTCGAGTATTAGGGTAGTAGGTTAGGAGGTAGTTGAGTCTTTCCTTAGTTCGTACCTTTGTGAGGCTAGTTTGGTAGGGATTTTTCTGTGACGGCTAGTGGCAATATTGTGTCTTACAACTATTTTGTTGTTCATAGTACCAAGTCTGTTTACGGGCTATCGCTTTTGCTTTGCACCTACTTTCTGGCTTTCATGATGTTGTTATTTTTTCTTATATTATCTGTTGGTGGTACTGATATTGTCTCTTTTCGTCTTCTTGAACCGAGGTCTTTCGGAAATAGCCTCTCTAATCCTCGGGGTAAGGTCTGCGTACACAATACCCTCTCCAGACCCACTAATGAGATTTTACTGGGTCGTTGTTGTTGTTGTTGTTGGCAAAACATCTTAAGTGCTTATAAGTTTAAATCAATCGATCGAAAAGTCATAATAGTGTCTAACTTGTAAGCACTATTATAGCCTGTTTGGCCAAGCTTCTAAAATTAACTTATTTTGAAAAATGCTTTTCTCAAAAGTACTTTTTAAAGAAATGCTTTTGGTGAGAACCAGTTTGTGTTTGGCTAATTAATTTGAAAAGAACTTTTGAGAAGTAATTTGTGTTTGATCAAGCTTTTGAAAACTGCTTCTAAGTGTATTTTTCTCAAAAGTGCTTCTCAGAAAAGTACTTTTGGAGAGAAACTACTTTTTTCTGCTTCTAAAAAACTGCTTCTGTTTCTCCTCAAAAGCATTTTTTTTCCTTCCAAAAGCTTGGCCAAACACCTCAATTTTTGACCAAAAGTGCTTTCGGTGGCAAAAAACACTTTTGGCCCCAAAAAAAAACACTTGCCAAACAGACTATTAGTTTGACCAAGACTTTTAGTAATTTATTCTTAATATTTTTTCAATTCTGAAAATACCTTTCTCAAAACAAAAACCCTAACCTCCTCTTTGTTCCATATTCGTCATTCCTTATTTCTTAAAAATATTTTAACACTTAAAGCTTATCAGTTTTTTACAATCAGTTAACCTAAACGCCTTTAAGTTTAAAAGGCTCTCTACATAAATAGCCGGCTGAATTTACCGTTTTTTTTTATGCCAGTATACATAGATTATACACTACTTGTATATAGTTAAACACATATTATACCTATATTTATGTAAGCAGTTGGATTTTTTGAGCCGAGAACAAAAATAACAACAACAATAATCACAACAACCCAGTAAAATCCCACAAGTGAGGTCTGAGGAGGGTAGTGTGTACGCAGACCTTACTCCTACCCCGAAGGGGTTGGAGGCTGTTTCCGAAAGACCCTCGGCTCAAGATAATAAAAGACAAAAGGAAAGAATATTAGATTCACCACGGAGATCATAGGAAAAATAAAAACATAAAATGCATGAAAAAAAATTCAAAGCAAAAACGATGGCTAGTATATGGATCCTCCGTCGAAAAGAGAAAATAGTAAGACACGACATTGCCCTGTCTATCTTAGACAAAACCCTATCGGACTAGGCTCACAAAGGTACAAAGTAATGCAAGACTCAAATATCTCCTAGCCTACAAGCATAATACTCGACCTCCATAATTTCTTATCAAGTGTCATATCTTTGGAAATCTAAAGCCTTGCCATATCCTGCCTGATCATCTCTCCCCAATACTTCTTAGGCCGCCCTCTACCTCTCCTCGTGCCTTCCACAACCAGCCGCTACACCTCCTTACTGGAGCATCTGAGCTTCTCCTCTGTACATGCCCGAACCATCTGAGCCTCGCTTCCCGCATCTTGTCATCAATAGGAGCCACGTATACCTTCTCTCAAATATCATCATTCCTAATCTTATCCATCCTAGTGTGCCCGCACATTCACCCCAACATCCTCATTTCTGGTACTTTTATCTTTTGGATATGTGAGTTCTTAACAGGACAACACTCAGCCTCATACATCATGGCCGGTCTAACTACCGCTTTATAGAACTTACCTTTAAGTATCGTTGGCACTCTCTTATCACACAAGACTCCAAATGCTAACCTCCACTTCATCCATACTACCCCAATACGGTGTGTGAAATCCTTGTCGATCTCCCCTCCCCCGTAGATAACCGAACCTAGGTACTTGAAGCTGCCTCTACTTGGGATAACCTGTGACTCAATCCTCACATCCACGTCTACTTGCCCCCGCTCAGTGCTGAACTTACACTCGAGGTATTCCGTCTTTGTTCTACTTAGCTTGAAACCCTTGGACTTAAGAGTCTGTCTCTAAACTTCCAATCTCTTGTTAACACCGGCTCGCGACTCATCAATAATAACTATGTCAATAGCATGCTGCATGGCACCTCCCCTTGAATAGGCGCTTCCATCACCAAGGCGAATAAGAACGGACTGAGCGCAGAGCCTTGGTGTAACCCCATTTCAACCGAAAAATGCTCAGAGTCGCCTCCTACTGTCCTAACCCAAATCTTAGCCCCATCATACATGTCCTTAATTGCCATAATATAAGGAGCCGACACACATTTTGCCTCCAAGTATCTCCAGAGAACTTCTCTAGAAACCTTGTCATAGGATTTCTCTAGGTCAATAAACATCATGTGCAGATCCTTCTTTCTCTTTATGTAAAGTTCCACCAACCTCCTAACAAGGTGTATAGCTTCTGTGGTAGAACGAACCAGCATGAACCCAAACTGGTTATCAGATACAGACAGTGTCATCCTCACCCTCGCTTCAACCACCCTCTCCCATACTTTCATGGTATGACTCAGTAATTTGATACCCCTATAGTTGTTGCAACTTTGGATATCACCTTTGTTCTTATAAAGTGGAACCACCGTACTCCAACTCCACTCATTCGACATCCTCTTCGCCTTAAAAATAACATTAAACAACCTAGTCAACCACTCCACACCTGCTCTCCCTACACACTTCCAAAATTCTACCGGAATCTCGTCTGTCCCGGTCACTCAGCCCCTACTTATCTTATGAATTGCCCACATGACCTCCTCGACCTCGATACACCTGCAGTGCCCGAAGTCATGATGACTCTCGGGATGTTCCAATTCGCCTAGCATAATATCACGATCCCTTTTTTCATTCAGAAGTTTATGAAAGTAAGTCTGTCATCTCCTCTTAATCTGGGCATCTTCCACCAGTACTCTACCATCTTCGTCCTTAATGCATCTCACTTGGTCCAAATCTCGAGCCTTCCTCTCTTCAACTTGGCCAGCCGGAATAACTTCTTTTCCTCGTCTTTTTTCCCCAGTTCCTCGTACATACGACCATAAGTCGCAGTCTTAGCCTCTACGACCGACAGTTTAGCTTCCTTCCTAGCTACCTTATATCTCTCCATGCACGCTCGCCTCTCCTCCTCACCTATGTTCCCTATTAACTCCATGTATGTCGCCTTCTTCGCTTCTACTTTACCTTGGACCACTTCATTCCACCACCAGTCTCCTTTGTGCACACTAGAGACACCGGTCGAGACCCCTAACACCTTTCTTGCAGACTCCCTTATAAAGCTTGTTGTCGCAGACCACATAATGTTTGTGTCCCCACTGCTCCTCTAAGCTCCCATAACCGACAACCGACAACCGGCACTCCAACTCTTGGTCTTTATCCTTAGTCAAGGCTCCCCACCTGATTCTTGGTTTTCCTCGAGCAGACCTATTCCTCCTCTTTATCCTAATACCAACGTCTAGCACCAAGAGTTTATACTGCATCGCGAGTGTCTCACTTGGAATCACCTTGCAGTCCTTGCACAACCCATTGTCACACCTCCTGAGGAGGAGATAGTCAATCTGAATATTTGCTACCACATTTTGAAAAGTAACCAAATGCTCTTTCCTCTTCGGAAAGCTAGAGTTCGCAATCACCAACCCAAAAGACTTAGCGAAGTCCAACAGCGAGGTACCTTCTCCGTTACTCTCCCCAAAACCAAAGCCTTCATGCGCCTCGCCATAGCCACCTACGGTCGCCCAAATATGACCATTGAAATCCCTTCCTATGAATAGCTTCTCAGCAGGCGGAACCTGGCACACAATCTTATCTAATCCCTCGTAGAAGCGTCGTTTAACCTCCTCATCCAGGCCCGCATGCGGCGCATAAGCGCTAACGATGTTCAGGGAGGGGTTAGATCACACTTGAGCTGAGGGTCTATAAAAAACAATCTATCTACTTCACACAAAATAGAGGCAAGGTCTACGTACGCTCCATCATGCCCATACTTCACTTGTGAGATCACACTAGGTATGCTATTATTTTTGTAAGCGGCTAGGTAGACGTCTATTAAGGTTAATTCTTCAAATTTTTGAAACCCATATTTTTGAAAAATTCAATGTTTCAAAAATACTAGTACTGTTATTGCTTTTTCATCTATTTTCTGTTTCTTACGATGCTGATATTATTTTTCTAGCTTTTGTTGTTGTCACTAACCCATTATCTATTATTTATTTTCTTCTTCTTGAGCCGAGGGTCTTTCGAAAACAGCCTCTCTACCCCCTCTGGAGTCGGAATAAGGTCTGCGTACACTCTACCCTCATATACCGTAAAAATTGCACGGGGCGCCCTATTTGGTCGCCTTCATTTAACCTATACCAATTTTTTTTAAAAATTTTAACTCGTACCCACTTTTTAAATAACTTCAGCCCCCTTTCTCCTCCTCCTTCTCCTCCTTTGTTTTCTTCTTCTTCTTTCTTCTGTTGTTGTTGGTGCTGCTATGAAACTTCAGTTCATGGGATGATTGCCATATGAATGTTTATCGGATTATTTAAAAATAAATTATAAATAATTACGTAAGTTAGTAGACAATAATTTGTGAATATTTTCATGTACGGGAAGTTTAAAGTCACACTTAGTGATTCTTTTCACTCCTTTGTTTTCTTCTTCTTCTTTCTTCTGTTGCTGTTAGTGCTGCTATGAAATTTCAGTTCATGGGATAACTGCCATAAATATGTTTATCAGATTATTTAAAAATAAATTATAAATAATTACATAAGTTAGTAGATAATAATTTGTGAATATTTCCACGTACGGAAAGTTTAAGGTCACACTTAGCGATTCTTTTCATGATAATTCTGTTCTTTTCGTGTTTATTATTTCAAAAATTTATGATTTAGATACTGTTGGCAATCTGATTATTTTATAGTAGTAATACACTATAAAAGAATAAAGTGATTATCTATATAGTATGTTAGAAAGCTTTTTTAAAAATTTCAGCTTTTATAGTGCTGAAACTTTTACAAATAAACTAAATAACTTCAGCATCTTCTGCTAAAATGTTTGAAAAAGCTTTATGACAAAACTAATGAATTCAGGACAAAAAAACTTCAGCTTATTTAGGGGTGAAGTATTTACAAATGAACTAAATAAGCTTTATGACAAAACTAATGAATCCAGGACAAAAAAAACTCCAGCTTATTTAGTGCTGAAGTTTTTTCAAATTGACTAAATAACTTCAGCATCTTCTGCTGAAGTTCGTATTGCCTTTGCTGTTTCAGGCACGTATACTAGAATGCTGAAGTTTTGCGTGATTGCCTTTGGTACTTCACCCTCGTATGCTGAAGTTACGTGAAAAAGTAAGTATGCTTGCAAATTTTTTTGCAAAGCGGGCAAAAGTTAAAATGTGACCCAAAAGCAGGTATAGATGCAAATGCCCCTCCTATACCCCACTTGTGAAATTTTATAAGATTGTTATTATTGTTGTCGTCAATATTCGAACCCGAAATTTAAATCTTAAATCCGTATTTGTGCGGCACAACGCATATGCCTATGGGCCACCTACAACGAACGTCCTTGGACGCTCTCCTAAAATATGTGCACTATTAACAGGTGATGCCAATATCAAAGACAAAAGAATGGACTAATTTACACAGAGGCCCATAAGATAAGATGGGCCAAAGAAGAAAAGGGACAAAAAGGAATTTTGAATGAGAAATATAGAAAAAGACGAAAGCAGCTTTGTGTGTGGAGACAAGAAGGAAAGATAGGAATAGAAACCAACCAAATTTATACCATTTGTAAGATTGCCTTTTGGTTGAGACAAATGGAGTTTCAATAAAAAAAGGTTCTTTGATTTGATGTATCAATGAGAGCTAATTTCCAAGACTAAAATCACGGACCTTAGCTTCCCCTTTTCTGACTTCATCTTTATTCTTCAAAAAAAAAAAAAATATTTAACCTAAATAGCCATTTATTCAATCGCTTAACCAAAAAATATTATATATATATATATATATATATATATATATATATATATATATATATATC
>MU702515.1:0-17441 GCA_026770625.1 Nicotiana glauca | reverse complement strand
ACAAATAAACACACACATACAAATGCTAAAGAAAGATAACACACAATCCACAAAAATCAAATGCAACACAAAACTATTTTATTTTATATTTTTGGGAGTAATTGTCGTGAGAGCAAAAATCACGTGCTCACATTAGTACTCATAAATTACTAGGTTTTATATTTTTGTTTCTGTTTTTCGTAAATTGTTAGGCTTACCTAGTCGTAGAGGCTAGGTAGTGTCACGACAATTTACGGAGGGAGAACTTGGGTCATAACAACCCACTAACTAACTCCACTAACTGTACAACTAACTAGCATTGCATATAAAAATATAATTATACAAGTCTCAACAGGGGCATTTGGGCCAGTTAGTAGAATAAGGAAAACTGGTGTATTTAAGATATAGATTGAGAAAAAGCTATTACAACACTGGTGGCTGAAGGGAATAGGAGACTTATAAATAACATGAGTCTGTAGTGAATATGAGACTTATTAATAGGGGTTTTTTCGTTCCTATACGATATTTGGAATTTATTTAGCAAAATTATCTTAATTTTATAAATTACCCGTTCTAAACAAGGATTGTTCACAATTTATATGCAATCCATTATTAGTGCCTTAAATTATGGGGATTCAGTTACACCATTTTTCATTTTTTCTCTCCTTTCCTCTTTCCCCATTCTCTGTCGCCTCACTCCATATACAATCCATTATTAGCGCCTTAAATGATGGTATTTAGTTACTCTTTTCATTTTTTTTACTCCTCTCCTCTTTCTAATAGCGCCTTAGCTGTAGTATAGCACTTCCAATAGTGTCAAACCATAGGGACTTAAAATAGTTTAAGACTTAATTGAGAACCAAATCTTATAAAAATGTTTTAATAGCTTGAACTAGAAAGTAACGCCAAACCAAAGCAATAGAGACAATGATGATAGACATCACCTAAACCAGACAAATTGAATGCCAGAATATTCATATTTTATACATCTACAACAACATATAAATTAATTTTATACAACTTATTATAACTTATCTATAACTTTTATGTATTATTTTTACCAGTTAAAAATAACTACAATATCGTACAACTTTAATGTTACGACCTGGAATTCCCACCTTCGGGACCGTGATGGCGCCTAACATTTTGCTTGCTAGGTAAGCCAACATTAGAGGATTCTTAAGTCAACTTCAGCCAATTTTAATAATAGAAACAACTAAGCTAAACAGAAGCTAAAACTAAGTTTGTGGAATAACATAAAACTCATAATAACTGATACAATTCGGATCTGGTGTCACGATTCACGAGCTTCTAAGAGTTATTACAAATAAAGTCCGAAAGAAAATACAACTGTTCTGAAAGAAAGGAAACAATATAACAAAAAAAAACTAGGAAGGAACTCCAGGGTATGCGGACGCCAGCAGATCTACCTTGGGTCTCCAACAAGCAAGTCCAACTGCTAACCTCACGATCAGCTAGGGCCGCTACCAAAATCTGCACAAGAAGTGCATTGTGTAGTATGAGTACAATCGACCCCATGTAACTCGTAAGTGTCGAGCCTAACCTCAACGAAGAAGTGACGAGGCTAAGACAAGCACCTACATAATAAACCTGTGCAATTAATAGTATATGTACAAAATAACAACAAATAAGGGCTAGACAAGTAATATCGGGAGGGGGACATGCTAAAGGGAGAATACAAGATATGAGAATTTCAGTAGAAATGATATCCAGGTCAATCAATATGCCTTTGACCAGTGAAAATAATTAAACACAGTAAGGAAAAATGCACGACATCATCCTTCGTGCTTTTACTCTCAACCTCACAGTGAAACAATGAAACTATAAGGCATCATCCTTCTTGCTTTTACTCTCAACCTCACAATATAAATCAATAGATATGGCACGATATCAACCTTCATGCATTAACTCTCATAACATGACACGTCATCACCCTTTGTGCATTTCACTCACAATATGGTACGACATCATCCTCCCTGCATTAACACTCACAATATGGCATGACATCACCCTTCATGCATCAACACTCTACCTTACGATAGAGAATTGAATAAATAACAATAGGGAGATAGAATAACAAGAACAAGTCTTACTTTAACATTGGTTCCACAATACTAACCTCAACTTTGAAATCAATACTCAATTATTACCTAAAATTCGTAAACATGATAAGTCTTGATACCCAATTTTTTCTTACCTATTTTTATACTCAAAATATTCTCAAAATATCATGTACATGCATATATAAGTATGCCCAAGAATTTTGATATTTTTTCTAATTTTTAAAGCTTTTTAAAATTATTTTATTATTTGTTTTGGCAATATAAAATACAATAATTATTCCCAAAACTATCATTTTGGTGAGTAATTTATTTCCATCCTGATATTTGCGCCACAATATAATTAAGGTAATTTTCGTACATTTATTTTACAAATTTATTTGGTATTTTAAAAGCTAAATTGCATACAATTGCGATTATAGCCTATCTTACGATTAATAAATATTTTATAACCATAAAAATTGATCCTAACATTTTTAAATTAATAGTTATACATTATGAATCAGTTCAGTGCTTTTAATTTGCTTTTAAAATAGTTTTTACTATTTTTATAAAATAAAAAGAGAAAACTGGCTATCTAACATTTAGCGTCATTTTATTACAATCATAGCCTATTCATATTTCAATTTTAACCCTCAATTTACCCAATCCTAACCTTCAATTGGACCAGCTCAATTTTGTTTTAACCCGGCCCCGATCCGTCCCAAACGACCTGCCCGGCTCCTATTATTGATCCAGGCCGTTGATCATTTTGATCAACGGCCATAATCCACCCTTACCTTTTTTAATTCCAAACGATTACCCTAATCTCTCATTTCCCATCTGATAGCCGCCCTTGAATCCTCTCATCTCTCAAACTCTCTCAAACCCTGTCGAAACCCTAGCTTCACTCACCGTCTTCGACCTCTGACTCACCAGAATCCATGGCTTCTCAGGCCATGGATGATCTATGCTCATCTCCTACTACTCCTATGTGCCTGATACTCGAAGGTTCAAGGCTAGACCTCGAAGGTCTTCACTCAGATCTCTGCCGACTTGAGGTATCCGGCCATCTCCGGCCTGGCTCCGGCATATCTTAGCCTCCTGACCTATTTCCAGCCTTATCCGACTTAGATCGGACCTTTTCCAAGCCTTTCTCATTCAAGGATTCATTTGAAACCCTAGCTGTTCGAGTTTTTTCTTCGATTCTCTTCAGATCTGTGTGTAGTCATGCTCTATTTTTGAGTTTTTAAAAAGATTTCCCCAACTTTTCTTTAAAAAATTTACTTTCAAAATCACTTCTTTCCGATTTAGGGTTTCTGAAAATGCTTAAGTGTTTTTCTGACTCTTCTTTTCCCTTTCTTTGTGTATGTATGTCTCTGCTATGATCTTATGTTCTTCTTTTACCACGCATGTTCCTCTACTGTGTTTCTACGCTATGTGCTTGTATGCTCTTCACGATGTTCTGCTATTTTCTTTCACCATGATCTCATCTACTGTATTTTTTTACTGTGTTCATTAAGTGTTCTTACTATTTTGTCTTTTCAAGTTTCCTCTAGAATAACCTACTTAAGCATGTTTTCCTCTACTGTTTCTTTTGCTTCCATTATGTTTTGAATTCATTCCCTTACTCTGTTTGCTTTAAACTTTCTACTATATTTGCTTGTTCCCTTATTTTGTCTTCTTTGCATCTGATTCAAGCCAAAACCCTAGGATTTTCGGGTTTTCGGGTGAGTTTGGTCTTGTGTGTTTGGACTAGGGTTCTATTTGAGCCCTGGACTCTCTCAAACTCGCTTCGGATCTATGTATTGAATTTGAACCCTTTTGTGTATGAGTCTGAATTCTTCTATACTAGACTCTTCTGATTAGCATGACAGTCCCTTTTATATGTGTGTTAAAATGTTTCGTCAAAAAGGTTTTCCAACTTATGTTCGAATCAGAATCCTTTTTTTGGGGGGTAATTGATTATTACTGATTCTTCTTAAGTAAAGCTTCTCTTTTCCTTTTTCTGACTTGGTTCATTCATACAAAATTTTCGACTCATGATTGCTTGGCTGTCAATTGGTTTCCTTTCCTTAATTTGCACAACAGTGTACTGTCAAAACCTTCCCTTAAATAACTATTATGTATTTACCCCTTCTTGTACTACTTTGAAAAATGTTTAGTTGACCTCTTTCCTTATTTATTTTTCCCGTTTGAAATCAAAATACCTTAATTAAAGGGAAACCTTGTGTGATTGATTCTTAAACTATTTTCTTACCTATTTCTACTTCTTTTCTTCACTATAAATGCATGGCTTCCTTCAACACTACACACACGAGTAAGCACACAAAGAAATCACAACTCTCTTCTAAACTTGTACTCTTGCTTCTTGACTGCACTTTGGATTTCATAAGGCTACTGTTTCTCCTTACTTGCTTCTTTGAACTGGTATGTCCTAAAATTAATTTCAGTATCATTCTAATATGTTTATTCATAGTCTTTGTATCCATGTATGCTTTCAACTCTCTGCAATGCTTTCAACTCTCTGCAAAGCTAATTTTGAAGCACCTACATGCTTTTGCCTGCTCCTTCTTTGTTTCTTGCTGCTAGTATGAACAATTGCTCCCATACCCCATTTCCCTATGTATGCTGAATTAGGGTATGGCCTGGCAGCATCCCAATTGCTGTCCAGAGCTGAACCTGACCTTCAACAAGGTCTTAACTCCCCAATTCTAAGGCTGCCCTGGCCTCCTCTTAATTCCCTTTTATTGCACTTACACTTACTCCTAGTCTCTAAGTTCTCCCCCCTCCTATGAGCCTTACCTTGGGACCTTGAGTTCCCTCTGAACTTAGACATTTGAGGATTGGCCTTTCCAGACTGCACTATAATCTGATTCTGCAATGATATTTGGGGTGTAAGCATTGCCTGGAACTCTTGATGTTCCTTGGAACTTTGTCACATCCCAAATAAGATAAAGGCTTTGGAAAATCTGATCCTGGAAGTTGGTTTATCTCATATTATTAGACTCTGAGTGTGGATTAGGGTGATTAGATGTAGATATAATCACTGATGTATTTTTATTCTTTCCTCTGATTCATTTGGTCTGTAATAAATTTTGTAATAACTACTGAGGTGTATAGTGAAAGAGATGGGATTGAATGCGTGCGAAGGGGTGGACATCATGTTTTAGGGATATTTACTTTCAAAATTCAGCATCTCATGTAGATACCATGTTTTAGGAATTGTTACTTTAAAATTTCAGCATCTTATGTAGATACCATGTTTTAGGAATTATTACTTTCAAAAAATTCGGCATCTCATGTAGATACCATGTTTGTAGGACTTACTACTTTCAAAGCTCTGCATCTCACATAGATACCATGCTCATAGGTTTTCTGCATGTCGTATAAATAGCATGCCCATAAAATCATCGCTGAAACTCTGCATATCATATAGATAATGTGCCTATAGGACTTCCTGCATTTTTCATATGCATATGTCACTAGGTAAATATGCTTATAGGAGTTAAAATAACCAATTGCATATAGATGACCTGCCCATAGGATCTTTGCATGACAATAACAACGATAAAATCAGTGACGCCTAGAGAGCATGCCTATAGGAGCTATCAACTAAATCTGAATCGCCCATTCACTCCTAAGTTTAAAATCAGTGGTAATTTGTTTAACACTCGCAGAGCTTACAACCAACAATTCTTTTTTTTTTTTGCAATAAGTTTATTCCTCCATTAATAGATATCATGCCAATAGTTAAGTAATTAATCAACTATGTCAGTTTTTTGACAACTACATCTAAGCAGGACTGGACTCCCTATCTGGGAAATGTGGTAAATCAACCTATCCTATGCCTTAATTTAATTCAGACCAAATCAGTATGTGTAAGACATGCTAAACAATATGTTTCTTAAAATGAGGAGGCCTGTTTGAGCCCTTAGTTGCTACTAGTTCCCTTTTAGCTGCATTATGTGTTTTGACTGTCGCCCTAGATTTTTATCCTTTTAAACTTTGAAAAGCCAAGCTCCCTCCCTTTTAGGATTAGTAGTCCCAACTGCCTTCGGGACTGATAGGTAGGACGGGTAATAGCATGCAGTAGGTAACGATACCATTCCGCGCTTAACACCTTAACAGGGTGGGAAGGGTATATATGGAAATGATGATCACGCGATAACACCATGCGACTATTGGCTACCAGTGTTGTGTGGATGATCCATGTGTTTCACAAACCTAGGATCCCTTTCCCTTATGTAACTTTATTATTATTTTATCAATAAAATTCTACATCTCATTTCAGTTACCAAATTCCTCCTTTTTACTGCACTATTCTCTTCTTTTCAAAATTTTTTGTTTATTCATTTCTTTGTTTAAATTTCTACACTTGGACACTTTCCTTAAACAAATTATGAGATCACTTAGACCTCAATTTCAACATGTTTGTTACGTGCCTATTTGCAACCCTTATGCGTGGAATTATTTGTATACTTGTTTGCATTTAAAGTCACAATATAGCATGGCCGGGAACTACACTAGTGGATCTTGAGGGATGCCTAATACCTTCCCCTCGAGATAATTTCTAGCCCTTACCCGAACTCTGGTTTTCCAACTCAAAACCCTTAGTGTCCTAATACACTTAATCATTAGGTGGCGACTCTTCAAATCCAAAATCCAATTCCCAAACGGGAATAGAGTTGTCTTTCCAAATGTTGTTAACCCGATTTTGCGAGGAAAAGGGGGCGTTGACAATAAGAACGATCAATTTAACAATAACTAGTCTAAACATGGATAACATGATCAGAGAAAGCAAAAACTACAAGAAATCAAGTCCCACCCGCATGCTTAAACCCAAAAACAATGCATAAGTACTTGTCACCTCGCATATACTCTTGTACCCAACATCTAAACACGTAACAAATAAGCAAACGGGTCCTATTCCCTCAAGTCAAGGTTAACCACGATACTTAACTCGCCCCAAAGGACCAATTCAAAGCTCAACCATGACTTTTCTTTCAAACAAGCCTCCAAACCAATAGAATCTAGCAAATTACCAACCAAACGATTCAAATTAAGCTTTAGGAACTACCCATGATCGCAAAAAATTCAATTTAGATCATCATTAAAAAAGTCACACGTGGCCCTACTTGGTCCAAACCTAAAATTCAGACCAAAACCCGATTACCCATTCACCCCTGAGCCCGGTTATGTAATTTATTTTGGAATCTGGTCTCAATTTGAGGTCTAAATCCCCATTTTACAAAGAATTCCTAATTTTACTCAAACCCCCAATTTCCACCATGAAAACACAAGATTTTTGGTTGAAATCTTAGGAAAAGTAGTGAAAGATAAGAAACTAGTTTATAATCACTTACCAATGATTTGGGGAAGAAAACAACAACAACAACAATTACCCAGTAAAATCCCATAAAGTGGGGTTTGGGATGGGTAATGTGTATGCACACCTTACCCCTATTCCGATATGGCAGAGACGCTATTTTTGATAGACTCTCGGCTCATAAAGACAGAAATAAAAACAAGAAAATACAAATCATTAGTTATTTCAGTAGAAACCGAAATAGTAACAGAAGCAGAAAAACCAAAAGATAAATGACATGCAATAATAGTAACCAATATCTTAGGCCTGGGGCTAAGATAAACAACAAGGATAGTGTGGACTCAACATAAACCACAAGCCATCTAGGATCAACCCTATCCAACCACGCCTCACCCCGGTATGAAGTAAGGAAAGCTCTACTACCCCATAACCTACAACTCTAATGCTTGACCTCCAGACCTTCCTATCAAGGGCCACGTCCTAAAAAATTTACAGTCGTACCATGTCCTGCCTGATAACCTCTCCCCAATAATTCTTAGGTCACCCTCTATCTCTTCTCGTACCCATCACGGCCAACTGCTCACACCTCCTCATCGAAGCATCAAGGCTTCTCCTCCACACGTGCCCGTACCATCTGAGACTCACTTCCTGCATCTTGTCATCCACAGGGTCCATGCCCACCTTCTCCAGAATATCTTCATTCCTAATATTGTCCATCCTAGTATGCTCGCACATCCACCTCAATATCCTTATCTCTACTGCTTTCATTCTCTAGATATGGGAGTTCTTAACTGACCAACACTCTGCCCCATACAACATGGTCGGTCTAACCACAGCCTTATAAAACTTACCTTTGAGTATCAGTGGAATTTTCTTATTGTACAAGACTCCAGATGCAAGCCTCCATTTCATCCAGCCGACCCTTATACGGTGAGTGATGTCCTCGTCGATCTCTCTGTCCCTCTGAATCACCGACCCAAGGTACTTGAAACTATTTCTCTTGGGGATGACCTGTGATCCAAGCCTCACGTCCCTGCCTACTTCCTTCGACTCAGCGCCAAACTTGCACTCCAGGTACTCTGTCTTAGACCTGCTCAGTTTGAAACCCTTAGACTCGAGGGTCTGTCTCCAAACTTCCAACCTCTCATTAATATAGACCCTTGTCTTATCAATTAGAACAATATCGTCAGAAAATAACATACACCATGGCATATCCCTTTGAATATGGTGTGTCAGTGCATCTATCACCAAGGCAAATAAGAATGGGCTAAGCGTATTGCCTTGGTATAATCCCATAGCAATGGGGAAATGCTCTGAGTCGCCTCCTACAGCCCTAACCTTAGTCTTAGATCAATCATACATGTCTTTGATCGCTCTTATGTAGACTTGTGATGACCTGGCCGGTCGTCTTAAGAATTAACGCCCCTATCCCCTATTAACTACTTCCCCTAAGTTCATTTATGCTATTTTGGTTTGTCGAGGCATTTGATGTTGGGTTTCGAAGAGTTTTGGGACACTTAGTCCCTAAATGAGAGATTAAGTGTTGAAAAATGGCCCGTAGTCGGAACAGTGTGAAGACGACCTTGGAATAGAAATCTGATGGTTCCGCTATCTTTTTTAGGTGATTTCAGGGTTGGGAGCATGTTTGGAATGTATTTTGGAAGTCCGTAGCTCATTTAGGCTTGAAATGCCGAAGTTTGAATTTTTGAAGTTTCCGGTCCAATAGTGAGTTTTTGATCCGAGGATCGGAATGGAATTTCGGAAGTTGCAGTATCTCTGTCATGTTATTTGGGACGTGTGTACAAAATTTCAGGTCATTCGGACGTGTTTTGGTTGGGTTTTTTTTTATCAAAAGTGTATTTTGATAAAATTTGAAGTTCTTAGGCTCAAATCTATGAATTAATCGAGTTTCCGACGTTGTTTTAGGTGGTTTAAGGATTGGTACAAGTTTGAATGGGGTATTAGGTGTTATTGGTGCTTTTGGTTGAGGTCCCGGGGGCCTCAGGATGATTTTGGGTCGTTAACGGGAAAAGTTTTGATGTGTTGCAGTAGCTGATTCTTCTCTTCTAGTATTTTTGCTTCTGTGGCTTGGGAACCGCAAAAGCGAAGCTGCAGAAGCGGCCATTCTATCGCAGGAGCAGAATTTGTGCTCCCTCAGCTTTTCCGCAGGTGCGAAAGATTAACCGCAGATGCGGTTACGCACCTTTGAGAATTTTATCGCAGATGCGGCCCTGGGTCATTTGAGAGAAATCGCAGAAGCGGTAAGTACTCGCAGAAGCGGGAACCACAGGTGCGGTAAAACAATGCAGAGCGACACCTGGCCTTTTAGTGAAAGTCGCAGAAGCGACTCATTTTTCGCATAAGCGGGACCACAGAAGCGGTTCCTTATCCGCAGAAGTGGAAACCACTATTCAGATATAGAGATTTCGAGGGTTAGTTTTCAAAAGTTAGAAAATTCAAATTGAACTCGGGGAAGGGCGATTTAGAAAGGGTTTTGAAGAGGAGATTATTGGTTAACGTTTCTTTAATCCATTCTAGTTGTATTATATCATTTTGTAGTTAAATCCTTCACTAAATTCGAATTTGAGTATCAAAATTTGAAAAAATTGGGTAAAACTTCATAGGCTAAACTATTGAGTTTTGAGTGGGTGTTTGACCTCCGATTTAGGGGATTTTTATATGGTTATACTCGTGAGAGTACGAGGGTTCTGAAAATATAAAAGTTATTCAATTTTGAGATGTTGTCCTGAAGGGCATTTTTGTCATTTTACCTAATTTCGCGTCTTGTCTTTGAATTTAATAGTAGAATCAGTTGCTTGAGATGTTATTTATGATATGTAATTGAATTGAATGAATTTGGGCCATTTGGAGTCGGATACTCGTGGCAAAAGTGTGATTTTGAGTTGATTTTGGAGCCGGTTCGAGTTAAGTGGCTTGTCTAACCTTGTGTGGGGGACCTCTCCCCTTAGGATATATTATTTGGTATTTTGAGAGCCTTGTATGCGAGGTGACGAGCACGTACTTGAGCCAATTGTTGAAAATCTGATTTTTACTTAAGATATTAAGATTGAGTTCCTTTCATATTTGCTTTATTCTACTTGCAATTATAACTTGTGCTAGATTAGGAAAGCATGTTTAGTTGACTTAACTTGCCTAATTGCTTAAGTTGCCTTGACTGTACTACGTGAAGCATGCTAGGCCAGTACTACATGTTGCTTGTCTTTTGTACTTCATTTCTGTGTATCTTCTGGTTGTGATTGTGCATTTATATTGGGACTATGGATGTGGGATTCCGGTAGTTCCCCCTTGTTTGTTTACTTTGGGACTACGGGTTCGATTCTCGGTAGATCCCCCTGCACTTTTTCTTTGGGATTGCGGGTTAGATTCCCGATAGATCCCCCTGCAATTGATGGTTGGACTATGGGACGGTATCCCGGGAGGTCCTTCGGATTTACATATGTGATGGACTACGGGACGGTATCCCGGGAGATCCACTGGACAGTTGAGAAAAAGGACTACATGACAGTATCCTAGGAGTTCCTCATTGTTATCACTGCTATTGAGCTGTACACATTCCGTATTTACTTTGTTCTTTGTGTAGTTGTTATTGCCTTGTTGACCTGTCTTATCTCACTGTTGTGCTCATTATTACTGCCAGTTTTTCATACTATTAATTTGTTATTATATTTTACCTCAATAGGGCCCTGACCTTCCTCATCACTACCCACCCAAGGTTAGGCTTGGCACTTACTGAGTACCGCTGTGGTGTACTCATGCCCCTTCTGCGCATTTTTTTCATATGCAGATCTAGGTTCCTCCACCGAGGCGTACTATCATCGAGGCGGAGAGATCTAGCGGAGACTTTAAGGTATATCGGCCGTGTTCGCAGACCTGGAGTCTCTATTTTGTTCCAGCTTTAGTAGTTATTCTATCCTTTTTTTTCCAGTTGTTTAGTCAATTTTGGAGTTAGAGCAGCATATTACATTTCTATTAGCCTATGGTTCTCGTGAGTTTCCGGGTTTTGGGATGATATTGTAGACTTCCGCATTATATTTTTGAGTTATATATGCCAAGTGGCACTTATATATACCATTTTCTTCTAGTTTTTCTTAATTTAATTAAATGTTTTCGCAAGGTATATTAATTTATGCATTCTTAGGCTTACCTAGTTGTAGGAACTAGGTGCCATCGCGACATGTTCATGGAGGGTGAACTGGGGTCGTGACAAGTTGGTATAAGAGCTCTAGGTTCATAGGAGTCATGGAACATAGGCCGGTTTATTAGAGTCTCGCTGATCGGTACGGAGACGTCTGTACTTATCTACGAGAGGCTATGTAACTGTTTAGGAAAAATCTTCATTTCATTTGAAGTCCTTGTCGTGCGATATTTTTGACATCAATTCTAAACTTCTGTCTTCTATTCTCTCACAGATGGTGATAACACGTACTACTCGAGATGATTAGGCACCTGTGCCCCCTCCTGCAGCCATCAGGGGCCGGGGCTGGGGTAGAGGTTGAGGACGCACACGTGATGCAGCCAGAGCACCTGCCCGAGCTGCCGTCGAGGTACCACCAGCAGATCCAGCCAGAGCCCAGGCACCTGGAACACTTACTACTGCCACTACTACTCCAGCTCTCTAGGAGACTTCGCCTCAGTTCATGAGTATGTACACCACCTTGGCTCAGGCAGGGTTGCTTTCCCTTGCTGCAGCCATATCCCAGGCCGGGGGACGAGCACAGACTCCCGTCGTCCGCACTCCTGAGCAGCGAGTGCAGGTTGAGCAGGCTCCCAAGATTATTCTCGCACCACCTGCAGTGTCAGTTCAGCCCGACTATGGGTCAGTTGCTTGAGAGGACGAGCAGCGGAGACTTGAGAGGTTCAAGAAGTATGATACCCCAATATTTAGTGGATTAGCATCAGACGATGCCTTGGGATTTCTAGAGGAGTGCCACCGTATTCTTTGCACTATGGGAATAGTGGAGTCGGGCAGGGTTTCTTTCACTGCTTTACAGCTTCGGGGAGCCGCCTATGATTGGTGGCGCACTTATGAGATAGACAATCCAGTCGAGGCTGCTTCACTGACTTGGACCCAGTTCTCAGATATGTTTATGAGAGATTTTGTTCCCTAGAGTCTCAGGGATGCATGGCGCGCAGAGTTTGAGCATTTGCACCAGGGTGCTATGACCGTTTCGGAGTATGCTATCCGCTATACCAGATTGGCCAGGCATGTACAGGCCTTGGTTGCTACAGTTCGGGAGATAGTTCGCAGGTTTATTGAGGGTCTTGTTCCACCCATTAGATCTAGCATGGCTCGAGAGTTGGAGATGGACATTCCTTATCAGCAGGTAGTGAGCATTGCTAGGAGGATTGAGGGTATGCTCGCCAGGGAGCAAGGGGAGAGGGAGGCCAAGAGGTCTCATGAATCGGGTCACTACTCTGGTACATATACCCCATCAGCAGGTCGTTATGGCAGAGGTTATACGGGCCATCCCATCCATTCAGCCCTTCCAGCAGCCAGTAGTGTTCCAACTCCGCCTATACCTTAGGAGTCTTACTATGCACCTCTAGTTTCTAGCGCACCTTCTGCGCGGGGTACTTCTAGGGGTCAATCTAACAGACCTGGCCCTAGTCATTCACAACCATTGCGTCCTCCCGGAGCTTGTTTCGAGTGTGGTGATACACGCCACATGGTTGGGGACTGTCCCAGACTTGTTAGGGGTGCATCTTCACAAACTGCTTAGCCACAGCATGCTTCTCAGAGTTCTCAGGCCATGATCATAGCTCCAACTGCTACCCCACCTGCCCAGTTGGCTAGGAGCGGAGGTCGGGGAGATGGAGGTCGCCCTCAAGAGAGGGCCCGGGCTAGATATTATGCTATTCCTGCTCGTACCAAGGCTGTTGCCTCTGACTCTGTCATTATAGGTATTATACTGGTTTGTCACAGAGAGGCATCGGTTCTATTTGATCTGGGCTCTACTTATTCTTATGTGTCTTTTTACTTTGCTCCGCATTTGGGTATGCCTTTGGATTCTTTGATTGCCCCCGATTACGTTTCTACTCATTGTTGATACCCAATTTTTTCCTATGTATTTTATACACCCAAATGTTCTCAAAATAATATATTCATGCATATATAAGCATTTCCAAGAGTTTTGGTATTTTTTCTTATTTTTTAAAGTTCTTAGAATCAAATTGTTGTCTATTTTTATAGTTCAAAATTCAATAATTATTTCCAGACTATCATTATTGGCGAATAATTTATTTTATTCTCATATTTATACCAAAATATAGTTAAGGTGATTTTTGTACATTTTTACAAAATTGCTCGTTAATTACGTATAAATGCAATTATAGCCGATTCAACGATTAATAGTGTTTTAAAATGTGGCTATTTCAATTTTGGCCACATTTTATTTCAATTATAGCCTCAATCGGCCCCAATCCTAATGCCCAATTGGGCCAGCCCAATTCAAATTTTTACCCGACCCCTGACCCATTATTTCGATCCGTTCATTCGTATCTTTAAAGCCTGGCCGTTGATCATTTTGATCAACGACCCTTATTCATACTTATCTTTTTAATTCTACCCAACCCCAACCCTAATATCATTTCTCCCATGTAGCCGCCTCTGAACCCTCCACTTCTCTCAAACACTCTCTAACACTCGAAACCCTAGCTGCCTTTGTCGTCTTCTCCGACCAGTTCTCGCCGGAGTCCATGGCTTCTCAGGCCATGGACGGCCTGTGCTCACCTCCCTTCACTCTAAATCATGGTTGTTCAAGGCTTTCGAGGTTCAACCTCAACGATGCCTATTCAGATCCTCCGCAGATTTGAGGTCCTATGGCCTCTCCGGCTCAGCTCCGACGTGTTCGAGCTTCAAAAGGCCTAGCTATGGTTCACACCTGTTCGAGACCAGATCATTTCCAAGCCTTCTCATTGCTAGGGTTTCTGAGAAACACTAAAAGCTTGTTCGAGGTTCCTTCTTCCTTTATTTTCTTAGATCTGTGTTATACTTGAGGTTTTAAAGCTTTTCCCTAATTTTCTTTCCAAAACTAGTCTGTTTCAATTTAGGTTTTTCAAAATCTTAAAAACGATTTCTGTTTCTTCTTTTTCTTCTTTCTTTGTGTTGAATCTACCAGTTTATGCCATGTTTTATGAGTTTTTGCTTATGTCTTGTATCCTTTCCTCGTATGTCTTCTCCTATTTTCTGTTATTATGCACGTGCTTTTATCTGTTCTCCGTTATTTCTTCTACTGGTTTCTACAACATGTTTACATGTCTATCTTATGTGTTCCTTTACTATTTTCTTACTGAGTCTTGTTTGCCTTTACCAGACCTGTGTTTGAGTTCTAAAGCTATTTCATCTACTGTTCCTAAGTTCTATGTCACCTCTTTTCTCTCCTGAACTTGCTTGAGTTCTGAGCTTTTCTTAAACCCGTTCTTTATGATTTTTTCACTATGTTGCTTCAAACATGCTATTGTATCTGTGTGCTCTGAAAAGACCTTGGGTTTGTTTCAATGATTTGCCTTCTACTTTCTGTACCCTACTCGAATTGAAACCTTAGGGTTTGGGATTTTTGCGAGTTTCAGGTTCTGTGTTGGGACTAGGTTTCTATTTAGGACCCCGGGCTCTCTCAAACTCATGCTGAGTCTATAAACTGAGCTGGAACTTTCCTTTTCTTATGATTTTGAAACTGTCTATGCCAATCTTTTCTTTCTTGTTTGACACTTGTGTCCTTATATATGAGGGTTTTTCTTTCAAAAGGGTTCTGCCAACTTGTAATTGATTCCAATTTCCTTTTAATAAGGCTCGATTGATTTGTCACTAATTTTTCCAATTGAATTTTTCCTCACCCTTTTCCTGACTAAGTTCATTCGAACAAAGCTTTCAATTTACCTGCTATTTGATTGATCTACTTGCCTTATTTCTCACAAATCATGTACCATAGGATTCTTGCCTTAAATAAGCTCTGTGTATTTACCTGTGTTATGATACTTTGGGAAGATTTTTGATTGTTTCTCTTTGCTTAATTATCCCATGCCCGTTTGAAATCAAATCCCTTAACCAAAGGGAAATCCTATGTGATTGATTGAAAACTAATTTCTTACCTTTTTCTTACTTGTCTTCTGCACTATAAAAAGGGACTACTCTTTCTGCTCTTACACACTTCACACTTCAGAATTCAAAAAAAAAAAATAGAAAAAAAACACTTCTCACAACTACACACGACACAATTGCAATACCTTTCTCTACTACTACTTTCTCTACTTCTAATAATGAGCACTCTGCTCCTCTTCTCTTTTATTGTCTGAAACATTCTTGAGTTCCTTTGAACTCTTAAGTATTTTGCTGAAGAACTTGAGTTTGCTTCTGCTGACTGCTGGCTGTTTACTTGCTCTATTGTTCTGCTATTCTAGTACTTTGCATCTGGTATGTCACTCTTAATTAAATACTGCCCCCTCCACTATGTGATTACTTTACTCCTAGCCTATTATGCTTTCTTGCACTATGCATCTACATCCTAGTCTGTTATGCTTTCTTTCTTTATGTTTCTACACTCTCAGTCTGTTATGCTTTCTTTCTTTCCTTGTGTTTCTGTAAATGCTTCTCTATGTGAGTCCCTTCCCTTTAACCCCTTTGTATGAGAGTATAGTTCCAGTCATGGCAGCATCATATTATTGCTGCCCATGACTTTGAACTAAGTTCTTTTGAACTCTTACTCAAACCAATTCCCACTCCCCTTTCCCCTTTATGTGCTGAGCCTTGAATCAAGTCTGCTGGTGTTCTAATCACCATCCAGACTCATGTCTGACCTCTAAGGTCTGCTCTTAATTTGTTTGGACCAAGCAACTGGTCAGGGGTGTGCCAGTCTACACCCATGGCTGGGCATGACTACCATTTGCTATGGTTCCCTAATCCCTCTCTCACTTTGCACTTATTCCTAGTTCTAAGTTCTACCCCCTTTGGTAAGCCATGCTTTGGGACCCTGGAGCTCCCTCTGAACTTGGATGCTTGAGGGCTAGCTATTCCACACTGCACTATTCTATTCTAATTGTTATCCAGAGTGTAAGCAATGCCTGGAGCCCTTGAGGCTCCTTGGAACTCTGAAATACTTTGGATAAGAGAAGGCTTTGGAAATCTGGATCCCGGAATTGGTTAAACGCAAGTTGTTGGACATCAAGATTGAATTAAGCTACTTGGATCCAGCAGTTAGCTTTTGATGTATCTTTAATTTCCAGTTTGATTTGTAATAATCTTTGTATGAACTTGGGGAGTATAGTAAAAAGGGTGTGGGAGGGGTTTAATTTTTTGCTTCAATAAAAGGGTAGATATCATGTCTTTAGGACTTTAATTTCCTTACTAGACATCCTGCCTATAGGTCTGTTTAACGTTTTAATTCAGTCACCTAGATGCCATGCCGATAGGGTTTAACGCTTAATCATATTGCAAGTCATTAGAAATCCTACCTACAGGACTTAATATTCATGTAATCAGTTGAATATAGAAACCATGCCTATAGGAAGTGCATATGCGTTAGGCAAACCGTAGGGTAATCAAACAATCACTCTTTCATCAGTTCAACAACAGGTCTTAAGATCAAATACAGATATCATGCCTATAGGAATTCGTCTCAAACTCGCCTGATTCATTTTAAGCAATAACGTTCTGTCAACCGGTCTTTAACGTTTTAATGTCATGTTTTCAATAAAATTCTCATAAACCAATATGTTTTTTTAACTCCTCAAATCTACATCCTTCTTCAGAAACAGTTCTTTTAAATCTTTTGCCTAAAGGTTTTACTCGGTCCCTGAAACTGTCTTTCGAAAACAGTCCTGCAACTCGTCTTTCCCTTAAAATATTCTCACTTTCTGGAACTCTTTCACAACTCTCCTGTGTTTTACTCAAACAGTCTTTATTTTCTCCTTTAACTCTTCTGCATTAGTCCATTCATTTCTTTTCTGAATTTAGTACTTTCTGAATAAATCGCTAAAAATAATTTAATTCCTAACAATAGGATCCAAGTTGCCTAATGCAGACTTTCTGTCTAAACGTATGTATTAAACCAATCCGC
>MDKF010145369.1:0-19083 GCA_026770625.1 Nicotiana glauca | reverse complement strand
GAAGCAGAATACTTTATTTGCCCCGCACGATAGTTATTAACCTCGTAAAATCTTTGGACAAATTTTGATATATATAAATAACTTTATGTAATAAGATAGTATTGATACTTAAATACAAATTTTATAGGACGATTCATACATTATACAACTAATTTTTAACTTTCATACAACATTCAAAGAAAAAAATATATATAACTACAACAGAATACAATTTACATACAATTATACTACAACTTTACTACAATTTTATAAGTATATTGTACGTCATGTGTTCTTCTTATTCTTCTTCTTCTTCTTCTTCTTCTTCGAGTTTCAATTTGAAATTCAGTCAAAACCAAGTCTAATCTTCATCAAACACCCTCAAAATTGAGATATAAACTCCAAACAGTATTTTTAATTATTTGCAACAACACCCAATCCAAAAAAATAATGGTTTTTGAAAACCCAAATCCGAATTCAAAGCTTTATGATAGATTAGTGCTCGAATCTTCAATTCCTACGACCTTCTTACTAGGTGCTGAATTCATCTCTTGAAAAAAAGACTATCAAACTGCAGGATAATCTGATTTTCAAGAGAGCACAATATAAACCAAAGTATCACAAGTTTGAATTCAGTAACATTCTTGTACTGGGAAAGTTCCATACTTACTAGGAAATATAAAAGAGAAAAGGGCAAACCATTGACAAACTGGAGGTTACTTCAATAGGTTGATTGGCAGAAGACAATTTTTAGGCTTACCTTATTGAGAGATAAATACTGTGAGAGAGAGTGATGAAGAAAGAAAGAAAAATTGATGAGAGAGGCGGCAGTGAAGAAAGAGGAGACGAGAGAAAAAAGGAAAATGATGTAACTACAACAACAACATACCCAGTAAAATCCCACCAGTGGGGTCTGGGGAGAGTAGAGAGTACGAAGACCTTACCCCAACCCCAAAAAGGGTAGAGAGACTGTTTCCGAGAGACTCTCGGCTCAACATGAGCGACAATAATATCAGAAAAGAAACAAAAGAAAAGGCATGTAACAACAAAATATGCCAAACAGAAAATAACAACAACAAATAAGTAAAAGGACAATAACACAAACTATGCAAAACAACAATGTGAACACAACATAGACCGCTAACAAACCTAAAATAAACTCTATCAAACTACCCCGTACAAAGAGAGAAGAACTCTCGACTATCTCGTAGCCTACCTGTAACGACCCGACCGGTTATTTTGAGTACTAGCGATCTATTCAGCAGTCAGGGGCCATGAACAACTTCATTTCAGGTATTATGACTTGTACGCATGGTCGGAATCGAATTTCAGGAAGTCCAGAGTTGATTTGGGAAGAGAATTCTTATTTCGGAAGCTTAAAGTTGAAAGTAAACTAGGATTGGAATTTTGAGTAAACGACCTCAGAATCAGGATCCGAAGGTTCCAGCAGGTTTGTATAATGATTTCGGACTTGGTCGTATGCTTGGATGGGATTTTGGATAACCCAGGAGCGTTTTGGCGTCTATTGTGGAAGTTAGCAATTTGGAAGAAATTTCTTAAGTTTGGCTTGAAGTGCATTTCAGTGTTATCAATGCCCATTTGGAATTTCGAGACTAGGAGTAGCTCCGTATGGTGATTCTAGAGTTGAGAGCGCGACCGGAAGTGAATTCGGAGGTCCGTAGGTCATTTTGAAGCCATTTGGCTAAAGATAGAAATTTGAAGGTTTTTGAGAAGTTTGACCGGAAGTGGACTTTTTATTATCGGGGTCAGAATCCAATTTCGGAAGTTGGAGTAGGTCCGTAATGTCAAATATGACATGTGTGCAAAATTTGAGGTTAATCGGACATGATTTGATAGGTTTAAACATCAAAAATAGAGGTTGGAAAGTTCAAAGGTCATAAAGCTTGAATCGGGGTGTAACTCATGGTTTTAGCATTGATTTTTATGATTTGAGGTCTCGAGCAAGTCCGTAATATGTTTTGGGATTGGTTGGTAGTTTTGGTTGGGGTCCCGGGGGCCTCGGATGGATTCCGGGTGGCTAATGGATCAAAAAATGGAATTTAGGAAGGCATGAGGTTGTTGCTTCTGTCATAACCGCATCTGCGGCTCTTGGACAGCAGAAGCGGGACCACAGATGTGGCCAAAATCTCGCAGAAGTGGAAGGGGCCAGGCCCAAGGAAACCGCAAAAGCGGCCCAGGGACCATAGAAGTGGTTCCGCTTAAGCGGCCCCCAGACCGTAGAAGCGGTCAGCTTCCTCTTGCCCAAAGCCGCAGAAGAGGCCAAAAATCGCAGAAGCGACATCTGCAGAAGCGGAAAATGCACCGCAAAAGCGAAAGTACCTAGAGGTAGCAAGGTTATTTTTAAATCGTGGGTTGAGTCCATTTCTCTCATTTTTCATGGCTTGGGGCGATTTTGGGGAGCTTCAAGAGGGGATTTTCGTCATATAATGATTGAGGTAAGTTATCCCCACCTATTTTGAGTTAAATATATCAATTTTGTAAGGATTTGGGCATGAAAATTTGTATAAAAATTGAGGTTTTGGTAGAAAACCTAGAAAATTATATTCTTGGAATTTAGCCACGATTTTGAGAATGGAATTAGGATAAAATCATATATTTGAGTTAGTGATTTCATGGGTAATCTTTATCTTCAAAAAATTTCAGATTTCGGGCACGTGGGCCCGAGGGCATTTTGGTCAACTTTTCGATCGGAGTTGGGAATTGCTATAAATTAGATTGTAATGAATAATTGAGCATATATTAATGGATTTGCGTGACCATTGGCTAGTTTTGGAGCGTGGTGCATCAAGTAGAGTCTTCGGAAGGGCGTGGAATGCCGGTTGTGAGTCTTCAGAGCGAGGTGAGTCTCCTTTCTAATCTTGTGAGGTGGAATTTACCCCATAGGTGAGTAAATTGGTTATGTGCTCCTATTTGTGGGGGCTACGTACGCACGAGGTGACGAGAGTCTGTGCATAGCTACTATATGCTATTGTCCGGGTAGTCTAGGACCGAAAAGCATGTTACACTTGGTTTATTTGTGAACCCATTGATGGTTTGAAATGCTTAAATCACATTAAATTAGTCAATGAATTTCAAAAGGATTAAGCTTCATTTCTTAAAAAATTTGTTAAAGGAGAATTGGTTTTATCTGAATAAATGTCCCCTGATAAGTCCCTAATTGATTGATTGAGCATGTATTCCTTATGTGTACCTGCGTCGCATGCATGATTCGCTAGCAAGGTATGTGTTTACTTTTGGAATTGGCCGAACGCCTCGGCAGATTAAATAGATGCATCTATGGTACGGGCCGTTCGACCCTCAGCAGTGTACAGTTTACATTTACGTTGGAGCGGGCCGTCGCCTCGGCATGATTTTCGCATATTGGTGTTGCTGCCTTGAACTTAATTAAGTTATTATTGCCTTTTTGTGGCTTAAAAATATTTGGATTATATTCGAAAGAAATTCTGGAAATTTTCTATGAAAGAATTACATGTTTACTTGATTTCCTCTATCAGGATTAAAATCATATTTATAAAATAAATCCACTGTTTAATATATATATATATATATATATATATATATGTTGAGGATGAATAATTATTGGACCATTAGAGAGTGTCAGAGTTGACCATCTCGTCTCTACTCCTTCGGGATTAAGCGGGATACTCACTGAGTACACGTTGATTATGTACTCATACTACACTTTTGTAAGGCCCCATAAAAATTTTGTGCTTAAAACCTAGTAGCTCGTAGTGCCAAGATCCGAATATGTGTTAGGAATGTGGTTCGGATCCTTTTTACTGATTTTAGACTTAAAAATCAAGAATCAAAATTTTCCAGAAAATTTCCATTATGCGATCCAGAATGCGGTCGCAGATCAGGTATGCGGACCGCATTTCTACCGCAGAGTTAACTAGTGAGTTAGTCAAAATTGAAGTTGAAAATGTGGTCTATTATGCGATCGTATAATCAGTATGCGGACCTGCGATCGTATAATCAGTATGCGGACCGCATAATCGTCGCATAAATTTCTCGAGGTTATGTGAAGGTCAATTCTGCGGTGCATTATGCGACCGCAGAACAGAAATGTGGACCGCATTTCTGTCGCAAACCCAGGCAGAAAAGTCAAATTTTAGGAGCACTTCTGCGGTCCATTATGCAGACCGCATTTCCAGTCTGCGATCGCAAAGTGCGACCGCAGACCCGACTCGGCTCCAGATTTTCTAATTTTTCAACCCGATCTCTTCTTCAATAAAACACCCCAACACTTCATTTTTACACATTCTTCTAGATAAAACTAGAGAGAAGGGAAAGAGGGTTCTTGAGAGAGAAAGTCTCATCTTCATCAATTTGATTTTCCAACGTCGCCCAGGCCCAGAGATTCTTGAGTATTATCTTTATCTCCATTCTTGCAGGTAAGGTTCCCAACCTCTTTTCATTGATTTTCAAATTTAAATAAAAGAGTGGATTCTCATGAACTGATTCTTGAAAATGGAAGTTTAAACACTCATGCATGTCTATTAAAACCTAAAATCTAGTAAGAGTAATTAGGTGGGAGTAAAGAATTGTGTAAAGGATGGTTGATAACCTAAATATGTTCGGGTAATGATTGTGAACTTTGATTCTAAGAAATATGCATTAATTTGTGCATTAGATTGATGTTGCCAGGCTTTTTGGTAAATTTGGGAGTAGATATTAAAAGGGAATTTGGCTCCAGGTATGTATGGCTAACTTTGATCTTTGTAGAATCGCCATGTTTGGTGTATAGATGTTTGGTATGTGATATCTACGTGGCATACTCATGAAAATTATTGTGATTTGTATGATTGTGATTGTTGTGGAATTCTTGTGATTGGTTTGATTGAGTGTTGTGGTTAAGTCTCCCGATATAATGGTGCAAGTAACTGGCAATAAACTAAATGCGTGATCGTGAAAGTGTTATGTGGTAAGAGTTGAGAAACAAATGATGGAAGAAAATCGTGAATGATGCAACTGGAATAACTGTGATAACCACATCTATGGCTTATTGTGGGCAATTGTCATTGTAATGTAAAGCACATGTGAGTTGTTGGATGTGAAGGAAAATAGTATTGATGGTTATGGAAATACTTGTAAATTTTTGTTGTTATTTCTTAAGAAGTGTTGTTGTTGATCCTTGTGAATTGTTGATTATTGTTGTGTTTTTTGTGGATTGTGACTATACGGTGGGATCGGGTTGCACGCCGCAGCACGAAGTTATAAGGTGTGGGTTGTGGTGATAAGGGTGGCCGAGGTAATAAGGGTGGAAGGGGTAATAAGGGTGGAAAAGTGATTGAAATCACTATTGAAATAAACATTTGAGTAAATTGAGAAATCATTGGTGTGGAATTGTGGAAGGTGGAAAACAGGAGAGATTGAAAACTTGTTTGGCTTGATTGTTCCTTTCTTGTGCATTTGATTGTTGTTTTTATTACTGTTACCTACTTGCATATGGCTTGAGTTTACTTGAAGCAAGTTTGTTCATATATACCAGTACAATTCAAGTGTACAGACATCCCTTTTGCGGGGATGCTACATTCGTGTTATGATTGTAGGTGGAACCATAGCAGGTACCCCATTCCACCGACCGTAGCTCCTCGTCACTCCCTGTCAGCTGAATTGGTGAGCCCATTTCCTTTCGGGGCCCTGTGTGGCTCATGCCGCTTCTGTTTTGGATCTTGTTTTGATATTTGTATAAGGTATAGCCAGAGCTTTGTTACCGGCAAGTACTATATCATCCCTTTTTCATGTTTAGAGGCTCCGTAGACAGTAAAAGTGGGTTGCAAACTTATGTAAATATGTATTTTGTATATTGGGAAATAAAAGTTATAAACCTCATTAGGTGACTGTGTATGTTTTGTAAAAATGGTGTTTTAATTATAAATGACTATTTCCTTTGATTAATGGACAATGAAAATACGGGGTACGTATGGGATAGGAAAGGCACCCAGGTCCGCTTGACTGGGGATACCCGGTCGAGCGCCGGTCATGTCCCACAAATTTGGGGCGTGACAAACTTAGTATCAGAGCCTTAGGTTTTAAAAGAGTCCTAGGATGTCCGGAGCCGTGCCTAGTAGAGCTCTTCTTACCGGTGTGTTGTCGACCACATCTATAAGTAGGGGTGTGGGCATTTAGGAAACTATCCTCTTCTTTGTTATTCCATATCATGCAGTGAAGTGGAAAGTGGAAGTATTTATGTCTAACTCGTGCTCTATTCCGAATTTTTCAGAAATGGTACCTAAGAAGAAAGCTAGACTCGGCCTTAGGACTGACGCTACCCCAAGTGTGGCCATGAATCGTGTACCTGATGTCGTGGGTGAGAGTGACTCCCCGGCCTTGAATCTTCCCAGCCCATCTATTCCAGATCCAAGCATTCCTGTTCCAGCTGTGGCAGAGGGTGCCACCATCCCTCCCGCCGATGCTCCCTGTCCTGATACTGTTCCAGCTTTCGGTCCCGGGGTTTCTGATGGGGACCTTAGAGGAGCCATCCGTATGTTGACCCAGTTAGTGGCCGCCCAGGCCCAGAGATCTTATGATGCCCCTGTGTCCTCCAGAGGACAGGGGGATCCTTCTAGCTCCAGAGTCCACCAGTTTCTGCGATTGGCCCCTCCAGAGTTCTCAAGCACAGACCCAGAGGCCGATCCGCAGGATTTCCTTGATAAGATGACAAGACCCTCCGAGTGATGAAGGCTACAAAGATAGAGGGGGTTGAGTTGGCTTCATACAGGTTAAGGGGAGCGGCGCATTCGTGGTTCGAGATGTGGGAGGATTCCCGTGAGGAGGGAAGACCTCCGGCGAGATGGGATGAGTTTGTAGATGCCTTTATGGACCATTTCTTGCCTGCCGAGACAATGGTAGCTCGCGCCACTGAGTTTGAGGTTCTCAAGCAGGCCAGCATGAGTGTTTGGGAGTACCACATGGAGTTTGTGAGGTTGTCCAAATATGCTCCTCAGTCAGTGTTGACCATGGATGCTCGAGTTCGGCGTTTCGTTCAAGGTCTTAGTCCTTTGGTGGTGAATGAGGCTGCTACAGCGGCCTTGCACTCGGATATGAATTATGGAAAGATTGTAGGATTCGCTCAGGCCACAGAGGCTGGGAAGTTGAAGATACGGGCAGAAAGGGAGAGCAGTAGCAGGGCCCGGTCAATGGGTCACTTAGGGAGACCAGTTCTGGGGAGAGGGTCATCAGGGCCATCCCAGTCATATGCTCAGTCCTCAGCGAGTGCACCGCCATCTATGCACAGTTACCAGTAGAGCAGTCACTCGAGACCAGGTTCAGATAGCAGGAGGTTCCGTCAGTCTGGTCGTCCAGGAGTGAGGTCCCAGCAGCAGGGGAGAGCTACATGACCCAAGTGTGGGAGGTTCCATACAGAGACTTGCTATTTGGATATCCCGGTATGTTATAGGTGAGGGTTGAGAGGTCACATCCAGTGGGACTACCGTGCGCCCGGTCAGGGTGTGGGTAGGGGATCTGCCCAGTCATCCGGGTCTTCAGTTGCTACATCATCCGTGCGTCCTCCAGCTCCAGCAGGGCGTGGTGCAGTTAGGGTTGGAGCTCGTGGTAGGGGTGTACCTAGCCGGTTCTATGCTTTGAGTGGTTGCTAGAGTGTTGAGGCTTCTCCAGATGTTGTTACAGGTATCTTGTCTGTTCAAGCCATTGATTGATATTCTCTTATTGATCCGGGGTCCTCTTTGTCTTACGTCACCCCATTCATTGCTTCAAGTTTTGGGATAGAACTCGAACATCTTCATGAGCCATTGTCTGTATCGACCCCAGTTAGTGATTCTATTACAGCCTCGCGAGTTTATAGGAATTGTGTCGTCACGGTATGTGGTCGTGTTACCACAGCCGATCTTATCGAGCTCGGAATGGTAGATTTTGATGTGATTATGGGAATGGACTGGCTTTATTTGTGCTTTGCTAAACTTGACTACCGAACGAGAGTCATGAGACTCGAGTTCCCCAAGGAGCCGGTTATCGAGTGGAAGGGGAATGGTGTGGTGCCAAAGGGTAGGTTTATTTCCTACCTTAAGGCTTCAAAGATGATTAAAAAGGGATGTATCTATCATTTTGTCTGGGTGGCGGACACCACATCAGAAGTGTCTATCCTCGAGTCCGTGCCAGTTGTGAACAAGTTTCTTGAAGTATTTCCAGATGAGCTTCCAGGAATTCCACCAGATAGGGAGATTGATTTCGGGATTGATGTATTGCCAGATACTCAGCCAATATATATTCCTCCATATAGGATGGCACCAGGAGAGTTAAGAGAGTTAAAGGAGCAGCTGAAGGATTTATTAGAGAAGGGGTTCATACGACCGAGTGTGTCGACATGGGGTGCTCCGGTTCTCTTTGTCAGAAAGAAGGATGGGTCGCTATGGATGTGCATTGATTATCAGCAGCTTAACAAAGTCACCGTCAAGAATAAATATCCTTTGCTCGGATAGATGATTTGTTCGACCAATTACAAGGTGCAAAGTTCTTCTCCAAAATTGATTTGTGATCTGGGTATCACCAGTTGAAGATCAGAGAGCAGGATATTCCTAAAACCGCCTTCAAAACTCACTATGGTCACTTCGAATTCTTGGTCATGTCTTTTGGGCTAACCAACGCCTTAGCAACTTTCATGGACCTTATGAATCAGGTTTTCAAGCCATTTCTAGACACCTTCATGATTGTTTTCATTGACGACATCCTCGTTTATTCGCGGAGCAGGGAGGATCATGATGATCACCTCAGAGCAGTTTTGCAGACACTTCATCAGCACCAGTTGTACGCTAAATTCTCAAAATGTGAATTTTGGTTGGAGTCCGTCACTTTTCTAGGTCATGTTGTTTCCAGTGAGGGGATTCATATGAACCCCTAGAAGATTACAGCAGTGAAGGATTGGCCTAGACCTACGACCCCGACGGAGGTTCGTAGCTTCTTGGGTTTAGCCGGGTACTACCGGAGGTTTGTGTAGGGATTCTCTACCCTCGCCTCCCCATTGACTAAATTGATGTAGAAAGCAGTTAAGTTCCAATGGTCCGACGCTTGTGAGAAAAGTTTTCAGGAATTGAAGTCAAGGTTGACCTCGGCACCGATATTGGCCTTGCTAGAAGGCACGGATGAATTTATAGTCTATTGCGATACTTCTAGGGTCGGTTTGGGGTGTGTATTGATGCAGCATGGGAAGGTTATAGCGTATGCTTCAAGGAAACTCAAGAATCACGAGAAGAATTACCCAACCCATGATTTGGAGCTTACAGCAATTGTATTTGCCTTGAAAATATGGCGGCACTATCTTTATGGGGTCCATATGGATGTGTTCTCAGACCACAAGAGTCTCTAATATTTTTTCAAACAGAAGGAGTTAAGTTTGAGGCAGCGGTGGTGGTTAGAATTGCTTAAAGATTATGATATGAACATCTTATACCATCCGGGAAAGGCGAATGTTGTGGCCGACGCCCTCAGTCAAAAATCCATGGATAGTTTGGCTCACTTGGGGGCGGATCAGAGGCTCCTAGCTCGGGAGGTCTATCAGTTGGCCAGTCTTGGGGTTTGCATTTCGACCCCAAGTGAGGAGGAAATTATGGTGCGTAATAGAACAGAATCATCGCTTATAGTGGAAGTCAAGGAAAAATAGTTAATCGATCTAGCATTGGCACAGATGAAGGAGGCAGTTCTGAACAACAGAACTTTGGTATTTTCACTCGACGGCAATGATGATGTGCTACGATGTCAAGGAAGGCTATGTGTTCCAGATGTGGATAACCTTCGGGAGAGAGTAATGGCGGAGGCTCACCATTCCAGGTATTCGGTGCACCCGGGTTCTATGAAAATGTATCACGATCTCAAGAAAATTTATTGGTGGAATGGTATGAAGAGGGGTGTGGCTGACTTTGTATCTAAATGTCCAAATTGTCAGCAAGTAAAGGCTGAGCATCAGTGGCCCGGTGGGTTAACCCAGCTTATGGAAATACCAATGTGGAAGTGGGAGATGATCAACATGGATTTCGTGGTAGGATTACCTCGCACTCAGCGAAAGTTCGACTCAATTTGGGTGATAGTGGATCGACTCACCAAATCAGCTCACTTCTTGCCAGTCAAGTCCACCGATACCGCAGAACAGTATGCTCGGTTGTACATCAAGGAAATAGTGAGGCTTCATGGTACTCCGCTCTCTATTATTTCGGATCGAGGGGCTCAGTTCACAGCTAATTTTTGGAAGAAATTTCAGCAAGGTTTGGGTACCCAGGTGAATCTCAGCACGGCTTTCCATCCGCAGACCGATGGTCAAGCAGAGCGGACTATTCAGACGCTTGAAGATATGTTGCGGGCTTGTGTCTTGGACTTCAAAGGTAATTGGGATGATCACTTGCCCCTTATAGAATTTGCTTACAATAACAGCTTTCATGCTAGCATTCAGATGGCCCCATTTGAGGCATTGTACGGAAGAAGGTGTAGGTCTCCGATTGGGTGGTTTGAAGTGGGTGAAGCAGAATTGATAGGACCGGATCTCGTGCACCAGGCTATGGAGAAAGTTAAAGTCATTCAGGAAAGGATGAAAACTGCTCGGAGTCACCAGAAATCCTATGCGGACGTTCGTCGCAGAGAATTGGAATTCCAAGTTGATGATTGGGTATTCTTGAGGGTGTCTCCTATGAAGGGAGTCATGCGATTTGGGAAGAAAGGAAAGTTGAGTCCTAGGTATGTCGGACCGTATCGGATCGCTCAACGGATAGGGCAAGTTGCTTATAAGCTGGAGTTGCCCCCTGAAATGTCCCTCGTGCACCCGGTGTTCCATGTGTCTATGTTAAGGAAAGTGGTTGGAGATCCGTCCACCATCGCGCCAGTAGAAGACATCAAGGTTACTGAAGAGTTATCATATGAAGAAATTTCGGTTGCTATTCTTGATAGACAAGTCCGTAAATTGCGAAACAAGGAAATTGCTTCAATTAAAGTGTTGTGGCGAAATCAACAAGTCGAAGAAACCACTTGGGAAGCGGAAGATGAGATGAAAGAAAAATATTCCCATTTGTTTGAACAAGTCTAGTAATGATCGTGCAAACTCTTGTCCCTAGGGAACTGGCATAGTATCCCATTTGGTGCAAAGACACCTCATTTCTCCCCTAAATGCTTTACTATTGTAATTCTTCAAGTTGTGCCGAAATTGTATGTGTTGTGATTATTTGAGTCATATGCAAACCCTTCTTGGTAAATTAAAAGTTTTCTAAGAACTCTTGTGATAAGTAATTGGCTTATGATAATATAGGTTGGTAATGATTAATTTACATGTGTATAGTGAATCGAAGTGGTTAAAGTATATGGGACTCATTGTAGTAATCAAACTATGTGCAAAAGTTCGTCAAGTGATTGAATATGTGCAACTATTGAGGTAATGAATTGTACGCCATTGTAGGGATGATAGGAATTGTGTAATGGTATTTGAAAATATGTTTCGGGGGCTCTCTGACAGGTAGATATGTCCATAATACAAAGGAAACTCTGGCGAAATTTTTCTAAAAATATGGGAGTTAGCAAAAATTTTGAGGATCTGCATATCATATTTTTCAAACCAACTAATTTTCAAAAATCCTCATTCGAGGACGAATGATTTTAAGTGGGAGAGGATGTAAGGCCCCGTAAAAATTTTGTGCTTAAAACCTAGTAGCTCATAGTGCCAAGATCTGAATATGTGTTAGAAATGTGGTTCGGACCCTTTTTACTGATTTTGCACTTAAAAATCAAGAATCAAAATTTTCCAGAAAATTTCCGTTATGCGGTCTAGAATGCGGTCGCAGATCAGGTATGAGGACCGCATTTCTACTATAGAGTTAACCAGTGAGTTATTCAAAATTGAATTTGAAAATACGATCTATTATGAGATCGTATAATCAGTAAGCGGACTGCATAATCGTCGCATAAATTCCTCGACGTTATGTGAAGGTCAATTCTGCGGTGCAATATGCGACCGCAGAACAGAAATGCGGACCGCATTTATGTCGCAAACCCAGGTGGAGAAGTCAAATTTTAAGAGCACTTCTGCGGTCCATTATGCGGACCGCATTTCCACTCTGCGATCGCAGAGTGCGACCGCAGACCCGACTAGGCTCCAGATTTTTTAATTTTTCAACCCGATCTCTTCTTCAATAAAACACCCCAACACTTTATTTTTACACATTCTTCTGGGCAAAACTAGAGAGAAGGGAGAGAGGGTTCTTGAGAGAGAAAGTCTCATCTTCATCAATTTGATTTTCAAACGTCGCCCAGGTCCGGAGATTCTTGAGTATTATCTTTATCTCCTTTCTTGCAGGTAAGGTTCCCAACCTCTTTTCATTGATTTTCAAATTTAAATAAAAGAGGGGATTCTTATGAACTGATTCTTGAAAATGGAAGTTTAAACACTCATGCATGTCTATTAAAACCTAAAATCTAGTAAGAGTAATTAGGTAGGAGTAAAGAATTGTGTAAAGGAGGGTTGATAACCTAAATATGTTCGGGTAATGATTGTGAATTTTGATTCTAAGAAATATGTATTAATTTGTGCACTAGATTGACGTTCTCAGGCTTCTTGGTAAAGTTAGGAGTAGATATTAAAAGGGAATTCGGCTCCAGGTATGTATGGCTAACTTTGATCTTTGTAGAATCGCCATGTTTGGTGTACGGATGTTTGGTATGTGATATCTACGTGTCATATTCATGAAAATTATTGTGATTTGTATAATTGTGATTGTTGTGGAATTCTTGTGATTGGTTTGATTGAGTGTTGTGGTAAGAGTTGAGAAACAAATGATGGAAGAAAATCGTGAATGATGCAACTGGAATAACTATGATAACCACATCTATGGCTTATTGTGGGCAATTGTCGTTGTAATGTAAAGCACATGTGAGTTGTTGGATGTGAAGGAAAATAGTATTGATGGTTATGGAAATACTTGTAAATTTTTGTTGTTATTTCTCAAGTAGCGTTGTTGTTGATCCTTGTGAATTGTTGATTATTGTTGTGTTGTTTGTGAATTGTGACTATACAGTGGGATCGGGTTGTGCGTCGCAGCACGAAGTTATAAGGTGTGGGTTGTAGTGATAAGGGTGGCCGAGGTAATAAGGGTGGACGAGATAATAAGGGTGGAAAAGTGATTGAAATCACTATTGAAATAAACATTTGAGTAAATTGAGAAATCATTGGTGTGGAATAGTGGAAGGTGGAAAACATGAGATTGAAAACTTATTTAGCTTGATTGTTCCTTTCTTGTGCATTTAATTGTTGTTTCTATTACTGTTACCTACTTGTATATGGCTTGAGTTTACTTGGAGAAAGTTTGTTCATACATACCAGTACAATTCAAGTGTACTGACGTCCCTTTTGTTGGGGACGCTACATTCGTATTATGATTGTAGGTGTATCCATAGCAGGTACCCCAGTCCACAAACCGTAGCTCATCATCACTCCCTGTCAGCTGAATTGGTGAGCCCATTTCCTTTCGGAGCCCTGAGGGGCTCAAGCCGCTTCTGTTTTGGATCTTGTTTTGATATTTGTATAAGGTATAGCTGGAGCCATGTTACTGGCAAGTACTATATCATCCCTTTTTCATGTTTAGAGGCTCCGTAGACAGTAAATGTGGGTTGCGAACTTATGTAAATATGTATTTTGTATATTGGGAGATGAAAGTTGTGAACCTCATTAGGTGACTATGTATGTTTTGTAAAAATGGTATTTTAATTATAAATGACTATTTCCTTTGATTAATGGACAATGAAAATACGGGGTACGTGTGGGATAGGAAAGGCACCCAGGTCCGTTTGACTGGGGATACCCGGTCGAGCGCCGGTCATGTCCCACGAATTTGGGGCGTGACAACTTCTGTACATTTTTGTTGCACATGTATATATATCTCTAGCAGCCTACTGGGCGTAGCAGCATAGATGACTTTGGGACTAGGTAAGCTGCATTGTTCGAGATGACCCGCAGCTAGTGTAGTTCCTTTAAGCATTTTTATTATTTATACCCTGTCCGAACAGATGTTGTATTTTATTTTCTTTATCGATAGTTGCTCATGCACTTGTGACACCGGGTTTTGGGATGGTTTGAAGTATTGTATGAACTGTTTAGCATTTAAATTCGATTTGAGACTTTATTCTTTAAAAATTTCTAAATATGGAAGGAAAATCTTGAATTTCAAAAGTGTTAAAAACGAGATTTGATTAAGTAATTTGGTTGGCTTGCCTGACAGTAGTGTTCGGCGCCACCACGACCCTTAGTGGATTTTGGGTCGTGAAAATATGGTATCAGAGCACTAGGTTCCCGTCGGTCTCACGTGTCATGAGCAAGTCTAGTAGAGTCTAGCGAATCGGTAAGGAGACGTCTATACTTATCCTCGGGAGGATACAGGGCTGTTAGGAGTACTTCCCTTCTTGATTTCCTTATCGTGCGATTCAATTCCTTTGAGGCTTATGCTTTTGATTTCTTCCTGCTCAATCTTACGCGAGTGCTTGTTATAAATTGAAAGTTGAAGAATTGAAATGGCACTACAAATGTGGTGCGGGATGATTCTCCCGGCATAGTTGATTTGAATATTATGGTCGCCTTATGGAAGGATATTCCATTATTTTAGCTTAGTAACAGAACTTCTAAGAGCCTTGAGGCTAGGCACAGGTTGCCATAATGCTTATGAGCGATTATTTTGCAATGTTGTTATGATGGTAGGGTGTTTGCCCACGTGTCGGGGTAGTGAATGAATTGAAGGGAGGTTTAGTCAGTGTGTAATTAAAGGGATTCAGTATTTTATTCCCGGCAGGGGAAGGACAATCAAACTAAGGATGGTCAGATGTAGACTGGTGGAAGTAATGAAACGTGGTAATTGCAAGCGTGGTGGAGTTCTCCTCTATATATGGGTGTTGTTGTCCTAATTAAACGCTTTAAGTTTGTCGGTGTTTTGATCTGCTACAATTCGCCTTAGGGCAAGATATTGTGAAATAGTATTGGAGACACAACTATCAGATATCGCAGGGTGCGGTGGTTCAGTATTTAATCAGTATTTCAAGATGTTGACGGTCCAATAAAGACAACCTTCGTAAAAGTTTAGGGTTAGTAGCAAATTGTGGATTCGAGTTCTATGAAGATAAATTTTATTAAGACAACGACTGGGCAGCAAAAGATGAGAAAGGCATGTGGGAAATGTCAGGCGGAGTTTTTAAACTTCTAAAAGGCCAGGCTTAGGGAGCGCAGGCCGAACAATTGATTGAAGGAGTGAGTTTGCCCAAAGTGGGAGAGTGGCGGAGCTGTATAGGGCCTAGTAGTAGGATGACTACGTGCCTAAGGATGGTTTGGAAGGATCTGGGATCTTAGCATCGGGTAATGGAAGTCTATAGAGTCAATTTGAAGCATAGGGTTGTTATACGGCAGGAGATTTGGTATGACGGAAAGGAGCTGCTTGAAATGAAGAAAGATGTTGAAGTGGAAGGATGTTGTCGCGTATTTAATGGGTGTCCACGAGGGGTAAATGGACTAGTACAGCTAGGGAGTGAGCTCGGACCCAGGAGGGTTGTTTCCTGTGAGCAGTTTAGCGGTCGTGTGGTTAGCGAGGCTTCTACGAAGAGTTCTACGGGTTATGCAGCAAAGGGAACTATTGTGTGAATGTTGTTAAATGATTTAGAGCATCAAATTGGGTTTCTACGGTAAGATATCGAGAATGCTGGCAATTGATTGCGCAAGGTTATGTCAATAAGAGATTAAGAATCTTGGTAAACTCCAGAGTTTTGTAATAATGGCTTCAAGCTAAGTGGGAGAGTCCCACCGCCTATGATTGGGTTGCATGGTTAACTACCAGCGAGGTTTCTGGTTATTTGCATACTGAGGGGTTATCCCAGCTACGAAAAAATACCATAAGTAGTAATTTGAATAGAGGAATTATTAAAGATATGCTACGGTTAGCCTTTTGGGCTCATGTTCGAACTTGGAAAAAGATTCAGGATTTATGCCTTGTATAGAAGCGAGTTAAAAGGGGAGTGACTCTGCCAAGTGCTTCATTAGGAGGGTATTAATGTGCTAGAAGATTCAAGGAGCTGATTATATTCGGGATCAAGTCAGAGCGGGTAGCTCTCGACAACGGTCCTAGTGGAACTCAAAAGATAAAGTGTGGTACCTAATGATTTCAAGCCTATAAGTACAACTAAGAATCAAGCTTTGTAGCAGCTTATGAGAAGGTGCCCATAATGTTCTATGATGTGTTACCTTGTGGTGTAGCATTTGATAAATGTGAAATAATTCGTGAGATTTGAGACAGCATGGTCTCGCAATTCAAGGTCACTCGGGGTGAGTGTAGAGGGAGTATGTTATGTGTTGAAGAGAGTTAGTATTATTTCCAAAGCAATCAAGGATAAATTAGAAGGAAAGGGATTGATTAGCCATAGTTGAATTTGGCATGTTGGGGTCTGTGATCAGTTCATTCAGCGTGATCGATTTATGTATATAATTTATGGCGGTGCGAGTGAGGTTTACCGGCCGCCGTAATTGACGTTATTCAGAATCATTCTTCTATTATGGCTTGTTAAGTGGAAGCGGGTTTCAGAAGGAATATGGTGGCTTGGGCCACTACTTAGAGATTTGCATATCCTTCGGTTATGTGAATTCACTTATGTGTTGCTATGATTCTCCTAAAGTGAGTTAAGTGAAAAGTTTGTATATGATGAAGTGTTAAAATATTAATGATTTCGGAGTTACGATGAAGATCGTGTTCTATTGTATATTGTCACGTTGGGTGTAGTGAGTAGCATGGAAATTCGCAGTGTGGATTGAGGTTACAGTTTGCTGTTCGTAAGGATGTCACGAGCTCAGATGAGCCAGAAAAGGGTGGAATGATTAAAGTAAATTGGTGTTGTCTTCAGCGTCACCCAAGATCGATGTTTTGTGGAAAAAGTCCTTGCATCCTAGTTAAGGATTCTTGATCGCTTTTCAGCGTTAGTGCGGCCGATGGTTTGGATGAGCGGACCCGTTATTTATTTCAGAAGGTATTGGGAGCGTGTCCAACGGGAAGATTGTATAAGTGTGACATGTAGTTACTTGATTGACTAAAGATTTGAACCAAGTATGAGGATTGTGGTAATATCATTAATTTGAGAATTTAGGCCTGGAGGACACTTTGTTTATTGGGTTATGAACTGAGGAGGTTACTCCGTTTATGATGGTTGTTCTTATGTGTTATGAGGAAAAGTGAGTTACCATGGACCTTTGAAAGGTCATTGGCCAAGTTGGTGCAATCATAAATCGGCTTGAGATCAGTGGATTGATTTATATGTGAACATGGCTTTATATCAGGCTAGTTGTATTCATTTCAGTAACGCACTCCTTATGGAGTAGTCAGGGTGTTATCTCGTTGCTAGATATTTCATGTAGTGATGCATTGCGCCGTGTGAGTTGTGAGACGGCCTGAGAAATTGTGTATGTGTTGAGGATCAGCGTGGAAATGATGTATTTTGAGCAAGATGGCTCTTGGGATTCAGATTTGTATATTGCACCTCAGTTGTGCTTGATTTTTATAGCTTATGGCGTTGTATGTTCCCTCAGGGATGGTATTATGCACGTAGCATGCTTGTGACCAAATTTGATATCTTGTTGTAATGGGCAGCTTGGCCCGATGTATATCTTTTTATGTGAGTTCTACGTATGGATTGGGTAGCACGCCACCATGGGTATGTTACTTGGATCAGGTGGCGCGCCGCCATGATTATATTTTAAGGATCAGGTGGCACACCGCCATGGTTATACTGTGTGGATCGAGTTGGATGCCGTAACAGTGTGATATTGAGTGTAGTTTTCTATATGTTAATTTTGTATGTCCTGCTTCCTATTTTCTAAGGAAAGTCCGTAGTAGTGCGGGAGTTAGGTACTTCCTTCTAGAGTTCGTTTTCCTTTGGCATTGCGTTTGAGTTGGTGGCCTATTGGCGCATGGTAGTATCATATGAGATTTTTACAATTTCTGGGGTGGCTTATTGCCTGAGAAGTCGTATCAAATGAGAAGAGATCTCTGGATCTAGGATTCTGTACAATCCCGTTGTATGAGGTATGTTATGGAGATAAGACCATTATTGGGTTCAGAATGAGGTGAAGGTTTTGTCAGGAGTATAGACATAATGTTTTGTTGACTCAGCAGTCGATTATGAATGTTGGTACATCTCTTCCATCATGAAGGTATGGTAAAGGATAGAGTAAGACTTGTATATATCATGGGGTGGAATGGGAACATCAGATTAGTAGGATTTTGACCAAGTTGATCAGAAAAAGGCTATTGTGGTCCTGTGGACTAAGTGTTGCAAAGTAAGAATCCAGCAAAGTTATGCAATCATGTTTGAGTACTGCGTGTAGTGATTGATATGGTGGTCGTACGTTGGAAACATGCCTGGCATAGGATTCTGGATGTTGGAATCGGGCTCTAAGGCTTATTTGCTTGAATGAAAGGGAATATCTTCAAAATTTATCGAGCTAATGTGCTCAGCTAAGTTGTGGTAGCACAGGAAGGTGCATGAGGTGCTAAACAGTGATTTCAGACTACTTCTGTATAGTTCTTAGCACGTTAGAGGACGAACATATGTTTAAGTGGGAGAGAATGTAACGACCCGACCGGTCATTTTGAGTAATAGCACTTCGTTCAGCAGTTGGAGGCCATGAACAGCTTCATTTCAGGTATTATGACTTGTACGTGTGATCAGAATCGAATTTCAAGAAGTCCAGAGTTGATTTGGGAAGAGAATTCTTATTTCGGAAGCTTAAAGTTGAAAGAATGAACTAGGATTGGAATTTTGAGTAAACGACCTTAGAATCGGGATCCGAAGGTTCCAGCAGGTTAGTATAATGATTTCGGACTTGGGCGTATGCTTGGATGGGGTTTTGGATAACCCGGGAGCGTTTTGGCGTCTATTGTGGAAGTTAGCAGTTTGGAAGAAATTTCTTAAGTTTCGCTTGAAGTGCATTTCAGTGTTATCAGTGCCCGTTTGGAATTCCGAGACTGGGAGTAGCCCCGTATGGTGATCCTGGAGTTGGGAGCGCGATCGGAAGTGAATTCGGAGGTCCGTCGGTCATTTTGAAGCCATTTGGCTAAAGATAGAAATTTG
>MU702502.1:89793-101370 GCA_026770625.1 Nicotiana glauca | reverse complement strand
ACAAGTGGTTGATAGAAGTTGCATTTTGACATTAACAACTTTTAACAAAAATAGTACTTCAACAAAAGAGCAAAGCTGTCAAATATAAAAATGCAGCTATTTCATAAGCAAAGAAGAAAGCCTTAAAAGCTATCAAATGTACATCTGCAGCTAATTACATATTCAATAATTTTTATAAAAGTTTTTCTCAGACGGTCTACAAAGTATCTAATTGGCACATATGTGATTTAGTTGAAGGGTCTGATAGGAACAACTCTATGTTTAAGTGCTCAAGTGAAAAAAAAAAGGCCAAGTTTAAAGGCCCAGTTATGTATTTGGCCTAAAAATAAGAAGATAGATGAAAATCGAAAGCCATATATCATACATAGACCCGACATGTAGATAATAAAAGAATAGTAATTCTCATTCTTTTTGCTAGAAAGTCACGAAAGAAAGAACACGGAGAGAGAGAGAAAATTGCCTAAAAGGGTGGGGGTTTGTTGCTGGTCAAAGTCAGAATCACCCCAATGCCGAAAAGAGAATCTAGAAAAGAAAAGCCCAAAAGGAAAATAATTTTTTAGAGCCCGTTTGAACATAAGAAATTTTTAGCTTTTTTTCAAAAAAAATTTATTTTATTTCAAAATCATTATTTAGTCATAAAATTTTCAATTTTCGCTTGAAAATATATTTTGGTATTTTTAAAAAATTTGAAAAACTTTAAAATATTTACTGAATTCACTCACAAAACTTCAAAAACAACTCAAAATTATATTCATGTCCAAACACAATTCTAATTTTCAAATAATATTTTTAATTGAAAATTGTTTTCACTTTTTTTGGAATTATACAATTCCTATGTCCAAACGCCAACTTAGAAGAAAGAAATTTGAACAAAACATAATTTCTGAAGGGCCCATTCAAAGATCCAATTATTTATATGTGCCTATTCTCTTTCTTAACAAGAAAGAAAAAGAAAAAAAAAAAAGAAAATAGTCACCACCACAGTGGCCTTCTCTCTCCCTCTCCCTCACACGCACTCTCTGATCTACCCCTTTCCACATTACATAGAGAGTTTTTCTCTTTCCTCGTGAGTAAAAGTTCCAATCTTTATTTAATAAAAAACAAAATAATCTGATAATGGGTGTCCTCCATTGCCATCACTGTTGAAAATCTTTGATTCAAGGTATTTAATTTGATCCCCTATTCTTCTTATTTGGAGTTCTTTGACTTTTCCATATTTGTGTATTTTCTTGAAAACCAATTATTCTTTTTAGTATAGATTGGTAATCTAATGTGTTCACAATGCAAATTGATTTTTGGCTATTGATATTGTGGTTATGCAGATTAATGGTGTCTGCATTGATTGATATATGCACAAAGTCCGGAACTTGTGGTAATCCTCATAATAGAATAGGTCTGAAATTGGGGTTTGGATTCTGGAATAGTAGTAATTTGATTAATATTTTGAGTGATAGTTCTTTTGGGTGAGTTATAATTATTATAGCAATAATATGTAAAGGGATGGTGACAACTACATTGAGAAAGTTTGTATACCCTTGTTGGAAGCCTTCGATAGAGAATGAAGGTGAGAATAGCAGCACTAGAGGTGGAGATCCAGGTGGCCGGGTCGATGGATTGTGGTGGTACAAAGATTCAGGGCATCATGTAAATGGAGAATTTTCAATGGCTGTAATTCAAGCAAATAATGTATTAGAGGATCAGTGCCAGCTTGAATCCGGGCCGTTGAGTTTGGCGGATACAGGTCCTCAAGGGACCTTTGTCGGAATTTATGATGGCCATGCTGGTCCAGAAGCTGCCCGCTTCATAAATGACCGCCTTTTTGAGAACCTCAAGAGTATGGTTTTCTTCTTTTTCAATGCTTTGCTTCATCATCAATTATAGCACTTGCATTTCTTGTGTTGACCTACATGTATGTGGTCCAGAAGCTTGTTTCCTGCCGTAACTCCTGTAATCCCTTTTGTGTATATGTAGACTCATACATGCCACGCATAGGCTCATTTTGATATATGTATTTCTGAATGATTGTATTGAATTTTAAGGTTCGTTACTTTTAAGTTTCTTTTACATAGATTTTGATTGAAATTTCAGGTTAAAACCTTCGTATGGTTGCCATATAACGTGCTTACCGAAAGGAAAGCTTTTATCAGCGGGAACTTTTTTATTCTAATTCCTACCCAAGAAACTAGGACAACTTTAGACTGCTTTTAGCTATTTCTGGCATAATCAAGACCATGATTGAGTTTAGGACATTTGGGACTTTTTTTTTGTTAGGAATAACATCCTTTTAGAATAATGTCCTTTGCAAGTTGTGAAAGAGAACTAATATGGGCCCCGCCTATCCTAGCTGTATGGGGATAACTTGGGGAAAAAAATGCTCTTCTTGTTCAATTACCTGGAAGAATAGACAAAAGAAAGAAAATTATAGTTGTTTGACTCTATGTTGCTCGGACTCTCCGAAAATATCGCCGGGTGCGTGTTGGATTCTCCAAAAGCAGTGTATTTTTGGAGAATCCGACACGGGTGCGGCAGTATTTTGGAGAGTCCGCGCAACATAGGTTTGACTAGAGATGAAAGCAAATGGTGTGACGGTTTATTATGCATGCATAGAGTATCTTTCAGAATAATTCAGTCTCAACATCACTATGTATAAGACACTCACCGCTCAGTATTTTAAGGCTGTTTTGTAAATATTGGGGCAAAGACCATCAAAAGATTATTCTTCTATAAACCTTATTAAAGAAAGATACTTATTTTATATAAAACATACTACTCCCTCCGTTTCAATTTATGTGAACCTATTTCCTTTTTAGTCCGTGCAAAAAAGAATGACCTCTTTCCCTATTTGGAAACAATTTACCTTTATGCAATGATTTATAGCCACACAAAATATATGTGCTTCATTTTACACCACAAGTTCAAAAGTCTTCTCTCTTTTCTTAAACTCCGTGCCCAGTCAAATGGGTTCACATAAATTGAAACGGAGGGAGTATTATGTATGATTTAGCAGTGGAATCTGGACATTTTTACTCAATTGCCAACATTTTCATTGTTAAAAATCTTGGAGAGTTAGATATTTTGTAAAGAATAACTTCCTTTATGAATGATAATAGATGTAAGTTGTGAAGAAGGAATGCTGTCTGTATGTATGCATTAGTAGAAGGAATGTTCTGTTGGTTTGACTCATCTTTTTGAAAATCAAAAGAGAGCGGATAACATATATGGTTGCAAGAGAAGCAGCTTGTGCTCTTAGGATCAATAATGTAGAATTCTCAGGTTCCTTGTCCATGTGTAAATTTGAAGCATTAGTGGAATGTTCTGTTTGGCATTTGGAGATTATAACTGAACATGATTAGTCCCTTGTGTTTAAAAACCTCCAATTTATTTGCTAACGGATACCTGTAATTGCGAAGATACAAATACTAAATTTTGGTTGTAGTAATGGAGACCATCCTCTGGTAACTGATCCTTCTTAGACATATCACGGTAAAGAGAAGTGGATAAAAGACATGAGGTGTACCCTAGGTTTTGCTCAAAACAACCTAATTCCCCCTGAAAGGAGTTGATCGAAAAAAACCTCGTGACTGTTTATTTCCTCTCTTTCACAAGGGCGTGAACGCATTACTTTTTTTTTTGTGTGTATGGTTTTTGAATATTACTGATGCATTTGTTACTCAGTTAACAGCTATTTGTATTGCAGAATTCACCTCAGAGGATCAAGGGATGTCGGCTGATGTCATAAGCAAGGCATATTTGGCTACAGAAGAGGAGTTTCTTTCTCTAGTCAGAAAGCAATGGCTAATTAAACCCCACATTGCTTCTGTGGGATCATGTTGTTTAGTGGGTATAATATGCAATGGGATGTTATACATTGCAAATGCTGGAGACTCTCGTGCGGTATTAGGAAGAGAAGAGGGGGAACTGAAAGAGGTCAAAGCTATTCAATTGTCGTCTGAACACAATGCAAATTTGGAATCTGTCCGGGAGGAACTACGCTCTCTTCATCCTGATGATCCACAAGTAGTAGTATTAAAGCACAAGGTTTGGCGTGTGAAGGGTATTATACAGGTGAATTCCTTGAACTGCTGTAAAATTTCATCTTATCATACTTCTAATTGTGTAGATATTAATTAAGTAAAACTTTGTCTTAGTTATAAGGTTTGATGCACTGATCGCTGTTATGCCTCTGGACTTAGGACCACAAAATGGTTCACTCTCTCTCTCTCTGTCTGTAGCATAAATTTAGGAATGACATCTTGAATATGTGGGTCTATTTTATTATTTTGGGACTTTCAAGTCTGGACCTCTTACAGCTCCAAATATAATTTCTTTTTTGGAAAATAAAAGAATGTCATTAACCAAAGTAAATATGTACAGCTCAAGGGAAAAGAATACAAACACAAACTAGGCTAAATCTGGACAAACAGTCCCAGACTGGAGCTAACTAGCACCTAAGAAACACTATCTGCCCCTCTTACTCCTGTTGGACTCCACTATCTTGTTAACAGATAAACACGATGGATAAAATTCAACTGGATTAGTTGCCTTGTGCATCACTGCTCCTCTGTGTATGCTGAAAGCATCTGTGATTTCTTTCCTCCCATATATGGTATGTGCACCCTGCTAGGCCATTCTATATACTTAATTTTTAGCAGATCTTTCTCATGCATTTGCCACAGCGCAGCTAATTTCATCCTGCCAATCTCTGGACTCCTTGCCATTCTAGTATCCTATTCCAAATGTTTGCACAGAAAGAACACTCCAAAAAAAAAAAACAGGAGATATATTTCTCTTCTATGTTGCACAAAGGGCATATTTTATCAGTGACTATTCCCCATTTTGCTAGCCTATCTTTGGTAGATAACCTGCCATGCAATGCTAGAGTGAAAATAAAGGTCTATTTAGTATCCCTTGGTTGTTGCATACTAGTCTTCTCCAGTCCACCTTTTGAAAGAACCCCCTCATAAAGTTATATATTCTACTTGCTGAGAAGTCCTCAATCTGTTGGAGATATGGTAAAGTATATCCAGCAGCTTCCACATTGGCCTTTGCTTTCATGATCTTCTGAATTAAATTATGATGCTTGCTTAGCCTGAACTTCCTCACTTGGCTTTTCCTTTATGTAGTACATATGAACCCATGTAACCCACAATATGTCTTCTTTTTTTTTCTGCAAAGATTCCACAATGACTTACAAATGGCAGTTTTGTTCCAGAGTGTTATGTCAGTTATATTCATTCCTCCAGTAGCCTTGGTCTTACATAAAGTATCCCGTGCTAGTAGTGCTTTCCTGGAAATACCAACTTCCCCAGTCCACAAGAATTTCCTGCATATAGTCTCAATGTGTTTGAGGATTTTCTTTGGCAAGGTAAAGATTCCCGAAATGTTTGAATTAAAAAAGACACTCTTTATCGATTGAATTCTGCTTGCATAAGATAAGAACCTTGCTGTCCAACTAGTTACTCTTCCAATCATTTTCTCAATTAGTGGCTGGCACTGAGCTACTGATAACCTCTTGGTGCTAAGTGGCACTCCAAGATACTCAAAAGGTAGGTCTCCTTCTGTGAAACCAAGCACCTCCAGTATTTGTTGTTGTACCGTAAGATATACTCCACCAAGACTGAGCCTTTGGTACTGTTAATATCAATCTTGATGCCTCTAAAAATTCCTGGAAATATAACAGTAATAAGTCATCACCAAAACCTTATTGCACCAGTTGCATTTTGGTACATCTTGGGTGGTATCTGAATTCAGGTGTTGCTTTCAGAGTCTTCAGCAATCGACTAAAGTATTCCATGGCTAATACAAAGAGAGAAGGAGACATAGGGTCTCCTTGTCTCAGGCCGCTCTTGGCTTCAAAAGTTCTTGAGGGCTTCCCATTAATTACTACTGAATAAGCGACAGTGCTTAGGCATACCATGATCCATCTCACAAACTTCTCAGGGAAATAATATTAATTTCTCCTAAAATAAGCAAAAAGGGAATGATCTTATGCTAAGCCAACAGATTTGCATGAGGTGGAAATTATGGAGGAGATATAATATCAGTTCTTCTGTATATGATGGTTATTATCTAATGCACTTTTACAGGTTTCAAGGTCAATTGGTGATGCATATTTGAAGAGAGCAGAGTTTAATAGAGAGCCTTTGCTTCCTAAGTTCAGAACTCCTGGAACATTCGAGAAGCCAATCCTTCTTGCGGAGCCATCAGTACTTGCTCACAGACTCCTTCCTTCTGATCAGTTTCTCATATTTGCATCAGATGGCTTATGGGAGCATCTCAGCAATCAAGAGGCCGTTGACATTGCGAACAGCTGTCCACGTCATGTAAGATCTTACTGATATGTTGTCAAAGTTAAACTCTCTGTTTCTTGTTCTCTTTCTTCTCAATGGTTAAACTGGCTTGCTATTTTGGCTCAATGGGATGAGATTCTTACTTGTGTTGCCATCTTAAATAAAGGTTTCGGAGAAGAAAAAAAATAAATACAGTTAAAAGGTTAGTCAATGATTTAACAAGCCACTTTCAAGAAAAAGGAAAGTATACCAAGGGAATTTGTGGGGGAAAATAACAGGTAGGGCAATCAATTTATCATTTTTGGTTTCAGCAAAAGAGAAGAAGTAATCGGCAGCGGCTGTCTGCCATGGTTTCCAGTTTCTAAATATAATGTCCATGCTTATATTTTTAGTAGATGAAAATAATTTGCAACAGAATCCACTATGGCTATAAATGCGATTGAGTATGTTTCTTTTGTTTTCTTGAAAACCTGTCTTCAAGGAAAAGCAATTGCCCGACTGTTGAACTTTCTTATGGTTTATTCTGTGTACAAGTTGGTTATTTACTCCAGGTGGAAAACCTGTCCGACTATTTAAACTTGCATAGTGTTATTCTGTCCAAAAGTTGGTTATTTACTCCGAGTGGACTAATGTATTTCAAAATTGTGCAGGGTATTGCTAGAAAACTTGTAAAAGCTGCCCTTCAGGAGGCAGCAAAGAAAAGAGAAATGAGATACTCGGACTTGAAAAAGATAGATCGGGGAGTGAGACGGCATTTTCATGATGATATCACTGTCATAGTGTTGTTTCTAGATTCCCATTTGATAAGTCGAAGCTCCTTCCACGGGCCAGTGATCTCAATTAAAGGAGGTGGACATCCTGGAGATTCCATTACCTAGAATAAGCTACCACTTGGGCTGATATATCTTGAAACATTTCTCCTAAAACAGAAAGAGAAAGGAGGAAAAAAAGGACAATAGAAGTAGTATGTGAAGCTTTTGCTTCTTGGAATCTCACCATAAATGGTAAGTTGATGATTATGCCTGGAAAAAGATTCTGTCAAAACACTCTGCTGGTTGGCATATGAAACCTGGAATGTTATGGACAAAAGTGGTGAGGTAGAAAACAGAAAATGACAAGTTCAGTTTTTGAAGAGATGTTTAAAACTCAAAAATTCTAATGCTTAAATTTCATTTCCTGAATTAAATTGGTGTTCTGTCAAAAAAAAATCTTTTGCAAATCAAATTTTTGCGCTCTATATATTTACATGTTCGCAGTTATTTGACTTGGAATTTCTTTGTATCTCTGTATGTATATGCATAGGTCTTATTCCTACATCTTGGAAAGTAAGAAGGTGAGCTACTTATCATTTCAATGGATAGTACTTTATTCTTTTATGCATAATGGTGTCATAGGTACTACTTCCACACTGAAATGGTATGGTATTTGGATTTGTTCCCCTATGTTTAATATATGACTAGCTAAGAGGAAGAGGGGAGTGAGGTAAATATAAAAGGTTAAAACCTTGTTAGGATGCTAAAATACACAACTTCAAGAAATAGAACAATATGATTATTCTGTAAAATTGTAGGGTAACATGTTGTAAAAGAACAATATTCTAAGTTTAGCCATGTGTTATGTAAGCCTCGATATGCATCGGTTTCTTAGATGTGAAAATATGATAATTGAAGGTGTAAAGGAAGAAGAGGTAGAGCTAAAACAACATCAAAAAGAAGTTATCTCAAACAAATTGGAATATTTTGAAATTCAAACATAAACTACAGCACAAGTTAAATATTTGTATAGGTGATACTAGGGGTACATAGGTCGGGTTGATCGGATTTTACAATTACCAAACCAAACCAATTGTACCGGGCTATTAAATTTAAATACTAAACCAAACCAATAAAACTCGGGGTTTTTTCACTTTCGGATTGTCTCAGGTTTTCGGGTAGAATAAAACATATAAATTGTGCTCAAAATATTTCTTTAATCCTAGTAAAGATATAACTATATAAAGTATTTTCCAAGAAAATAATACTCCACAAAATATGAGATGTATCATGGCATTATCCTAAAATATTCAACAATAAAGACAATAAAATTATGTAATATAAATATTGCTAATTAAAAGCTATAATAAAAATAAACATAATATAAAAGTAATAAGTCATGATAAAATAAGTAGACTAATAAGGGAGTGTTAATCACATGACTAAACGCTAATAAATAAAAAATAAAAATAGGTTATGCATTTTTATCTAAATTATTTCAAAACAAAATATAAATATTCAGTACATTCTCGTTCATAGTATTGAATTGAAGGTCTTTTGTTAGCATTAGTATTGATCTGATATTGATTTTGGCTTTTTTTTAGCATTATTTAGTTTACTAATGTTAATAGCTATAAAACTTATTTGAACATTCAAAAGTTGTAAGTCCAACCTTGAAATAATACCTTAAAAGTTAAAATTATGAATTTTTTTAAGAAATATTTATAAATTACATCACAATAAGTATATTTATATATTAAATATATCTAAAATTTCTATATATGTAATGTCGGGTTGGTTTGGTTTCGGTTTGACTTTCTTTAGTTAAAACCAAACCAAACCAATTATGGTCGGATTATTTTTCCCACACCAAATCATAGTCGGATTTTTTTTTCGATTTGATTCGAATTATCGGGTTGGTACGGTTTGTCGGTTTCTTTGTACACCCCTAGGTGATACGAACTAGAAGACTTGTATTTACTATAACTACTAGATAAAATTTAAATAGGGAGTACTAAAACATTATGGACTAAACAAATCAGGTTCGGAACTATGTTAAGGGTTGTAGGTTCACGTGAACCATATTCTTCTTTCTAAATCATGTCTAACAATATTATAATTCTTTAAAATTATTTAAATATATGTGTGTATGATCACGCTTAATTGTGTCTATGAAAAGACTGAGTGGGCGTTGCAAATATAATCTGGGGTATTATGCCCAGAGTTGAATCTCACAGGGAATTAACGTATCAATCACTATCTTTAGACCTACTAAACTCTTTAGAATCAATTTCCCAAACGTTGAGAATCACTGTTGATGGTGTCTTTAATAACTAAATTGCAAGGAAATAAACAGGTGTAAACTAGGGATGCTAAGGTTGTAAACAATAATGAGAAAACGCTAAGGTAATGACTTCCCCTATTGATGGATTTCCTTCTGTTTATGCTTCATACAAATTTACCAACACATCTCTATCAATCATGAACGCTCTTCTTACCGTAAATCTCTCCCGAGTAATCACAGTAATTTACTAGTTGCACTCTCCCGAGATACACTAGCTTGTTTTATTTAACACAGTTCACTTTAGATTACACCCAAGGCTTCGTTATCCCTAATCCCGCCTTTAAACCCTCGGTTATTGATCCCTCATATACTTTGGGAGTGGTGTTGTTCAACAATTACCTAAATATGCACTCTCTCCCGAGTTATGCACACTAAATAGGCACAGCTAATTGAGGATCCTGTCAATTAACTACAACAAACACATAGTTGAACAAATAGAGATTGAAACTAGCAATTTGTATTCACATAAACAAGAAGTTCATCCCCCAATAGGTTCCATCAAAACCTTAGACAAAGGATTTAGCTACTCATAACTATGGGTAAGCAAACTAAAACAATATTCATCATAAAACTTGCAAGAAAAATCAAAAAAAAGAAGAAAGATGTTTTTGGTGATCTCTCACAATTGTTTCCCTTGCCAAAATACTTTCCAATACAATACATGCCTCTCTTGGGCGAAGTCTAGTGTTTAAAATAGGGTTTTGAGCTAAAAATCCCATGTTTTGCACTTTAGTCCCTGAAGTTCTCCGCTTCCACTGCGGTTCTGCCGCGGTCGCGGCCAAATATATGCTCTCTGATTCTCACTTTGTCTGCATCCCTCTTCCACCGCGGTTCTGCTGCGGTGAAACCGCGACAGTCCTCTTTCAGTTCTGACTTGAGTTGTTTCGCATGGTTTACTTGACGGAATTTTACAATCGGCCTCTATTTCTCCATATTTGATCCCAAAAGTACTCCATAGCCTTCTCTGGTCATATATCACCTGCAAAACATGAAAAGCACTAATCAGAGCATTTTTTATCACTTTTATCATCAAAACTCTACAAGAAGGTGGTTCTTTAGGGCCTAATTACAGTTAAATTCACCTATTATCAGTGTGCACCCAAGCTCAAAAATTCCTATGGTACAATGATTATTGGGTGAACCTCTAGTGAAATTGGTGGTTCAAATCCTATTCCGGACGGCCACGGATTATAGGGGTGTGTGTGTGTGTGTGTGTATATACTAAAAAATTAAAAAGAATATAATTTTGAATCTATATTTTCAAAAGTGTTATGGGTTCATCCGTTCATGGTAAGAGCCTAAAGTTAAACTCGTCAAATATAAATTCTATATCTACATCTTTATAGTAGTGCACCATCCTCTTGAAATCTTAGATCCGCCTTTATCAAATCATTATGACGTTCATAATTCATATAGTCAAAACCAACTAACTTTGAGATTGAGTCTATTTATGGTAGTTGTTGCACGAAAATCGACTCGAGAATACCTTGTTAACCATGAATAGCTAACAGAATATGCATGTCCTTTGAATGTCACATTTTATTAGAGGTGTTAATCGGGCCGGGCTGACCCGCTAACAGCCCGGTTCAACCCGGATCAGTCCGGTCCAGCCCGTTACTGTAGCAAAAAACGCGGGTTGGGACGGGTTGGGCTGGGGGCGGGCTACAAACGTTAATTTGTTTTTAAACGGGTGGCCGAACCCGCTACAACCCGTTAAGCCCTTAACGGATTCTTAACGGGCTACATCCCGGTTCAGTCCGTTAACCCATAATATATATAATTTTTTTTTTTATTAAAATCTTACCGTTGCCAACGTTCACATAACTTAATTTTTTTTTAAAAAAAAATTATATATAGCCCGACCCGCCCAAGCCCGCTAAGCCCGAACCCGTACGGGCCCTATAGAACCCGAAAAATCCCAGCCCGCCACCAACCCGTTAACCCCAGCCCGATAACAACCCGTACGGGTTGACGTTTTTTTTGTCCAGCCCGTCCCAACCCACCCGATTAACACCTTTACATTTTATTGGACTTCAAGGACAAGGAAATTTTTTATTTGCTCTATATTTTGTGCTTACGATGTTCTAAGCTTCGATACATAGACGCCACCATTGTTTGTTTAAAACTATAGCTCGGATCTTTAAAAAAACAGCTTTAATATGAGATATATTTCAAAAAAAAAAAAAAAAAA
>MU702502.1:0-88523 GCA_026770625.1 Nicotiana glauca | reverse complement strand
TTTTTTGTTAAAAAAAAAAAAAAAGATACTAATACAAGGGCAGAATTTTGACAAGGTATGCAACTTCTTCATCACAACTACAAGCATCACAACTAAAATCATCTTCATCTTCGTCGTCACTGTCAAAAGAAGGCCATTGACGCCACTTATTTTTGTAAGAGCGCCTATGATGAAGGGTGCAGCAATATGGGTTTTGTGCCAAGAAAATTGGATTGAGTACCCAAATACTATTCAATATTTCAACCAAGTTTTTTCGGCACTCTCCTAATGCTCTCCTCATTGGCTTGTTTGCTTTCATTTTGCCAATTGCAGTTATGCCATTTTGCTTGAATTCTCCACCTATGAAAACTTGGATTATGCTTTTTACATATTGTGCTCCAACATGTCCTGCTTCTGCAGCTTTAACTAGGCATTCTATTGCATATTTTGGCCTTTCTTTCCTAAAGAAATCAACCTAAAGTGGCAGAAAGAAAAATATACTTAAATATTCAAACAAAGAATAAGTTAACACAATGTATATTAGCAAATATATATATATATATATTGATACATGTCTTGTAATCAAAAGCCTTTTTTATTATTACAAAATATTTTTTTTTTAAAAAAAAGGGAATATTATTAATTAATTAACTAACTAATTAGGGACAAACAGTATGAAACAACTAGATTGCTATTTTTCTTTCCCGCAATATCTACGAAAATAAGAATAATAATATCATGAATTTGAGTAAAGGGCAGTACTTTTGCATGGTAATATTTTGATATATTCTGAATATAAAAATAAAAAATCGGCTTGTGACTTCTATTGTATTTTTTAATAATTTCCATGCATTTACACCAACTTCTACAACATAAATAAGTCATGTTACAATTTTATTCTTCTGACTGTCTTTTTTTCTTCTCTCCCTATGAAATATATGTGCCATGCAAAAATACATTCATTCATCCACAATAAATATTGGACGAAAGAAATCACAAAAAGTATAGAGTGGATTACAAAAGAGAATATATATTACTTACCACACCTTTTCGATACAACGCTTCAGCATTCCCATTCTCCCAACACAATCTCATGAACAAAGAAACCTTTTTTTCCTTCTCTTCCTTGTCTCTTTTCCATGAAGGTGTTATAGGGAATTTCTCCATTGACATGTGACGATAAATATATCGATCGTTCGAAATTTCATTGATGATTTTACAACTGACATGAATGCATAGATATACATGTCAAAACAAAATTAAAAAACATATATAGAATGCAACATGTAGAAACAATGTTGAAGAAATACAAACCTGAGCTTGGCATTGATATAATCTGAAAAAGAAGAGGAAGCAACTCTTGCAATAACTTCGGAGAGTAGGTCATTCGGAAGAGATTTGATATCGGAGGAATTGACAACACTCTTTTTTAGCCTTTTGTTATGTTTTGTTGGTCTTCTTTTAGTTATTTCTCTTGATGAATGACTTATCGCCATTGTGATGCCGAATTAGTGAGGGGGAAAAAGAAGTGATTCTGCCCTGATTTTATAGTATCTGATCAATTTCCTATATATTTTCCTTCTTTGAGTAGAATTCGGTGTTAGAAAAAAGAAAAGGAATGAATTCTTTTTTAGTTTCTTGAAAATTTCTGTTGTTATCAGGTGGTAACGAGAAATATAAAACAGTACATAGCACCGCTTGTCCACTCCTTTTCCTGTACGTACTTGGAACAATCTGTCCACTTTGCAAAATTTCATACAATGGATTATCAATTTAGAAAATTCTTTTCACTTTTTTTTTTTTTTTGGAGAATGACTTAATATATGATTGGAAGTATAAAATATTGAACCAACTTCCGGATTTCTAGTTGAAAATGGAAAATAACTCAACTTTGAATGGTATTGGGTTTTAGGAAAAGAATTTCTTACAAAATAGCTAAATATTGTTAGGTGTCCTGAATTTGTCCGTATAATTAGAAGGTAATATAAATAGCACAACTATTTCACTCCTTTCTTATGTGTACTTTATTTTCTCATCCCTTTCCTATGTGTACTTACAACTAGTAAGTTTCTTGCCATTATAAAAACTTTCTTTCCACTTCGTAAAACAAAGAAAGTTTTATGGACATCAATTTTTCGGAAAAAGAAAGTACTCAATTTTAGAAAACTCAACAACATTTCTATAAAGTTAACTTTCCGTTCTACTAACTGGTAAAAAGTACGTAACTTTAAAATTATTGTTTTGACAATATAAATAACTTTTACCTATCTATGTATTACAGGTTGCGGGGGTATACAAAGGAAATCAATAAATTGTACCAAACCGACAATCCGAGTCAAACCGAGAAAAAAAAAACCCGATTATGGTTTGGTTTGATTTGGTTTGGTGTTGGAAAAAAAAAAACTCGACCATAATTATTTGATTTGGTTTTAACTAAACAAAGTCAACCATGAACCAAACCAATCCGACATTACATGTATAGAAATTTTAGATATATTTAATATATAAATATACTATTGTGATGTAATCTATAAAAATTTCATAATTTTATCTTTTAAGGTATGATTTCAAGGTTGGACTTAAAACTTTTGAATGTTCCAATAAGTTTTTTAGCCATTAATATTAGTAAATTAAATAATGCTAACATAAGCCCAATCCAAAATCAAATCAATACTAATGCTAACAAAAGAGGTTCAATTCAATACTGTGAACGAGAATATATTGGATATCTATTTTTTGTTTTGCAATAATTTAGATAAAATGCATAACCTATTTTTATTTTTTCTTTAGCGTTTAGTCATGTAATTAATACTCTCATATTAGTCTACTTATTTTAGCATGCCTTAATACTTTTAGATTATGTTTATTTTTATTATGACTTTTTAATTAGCACTATTTATATTACATAATTTTATTATCTTTCTTGAATATTTTAGGATAATGTTATACACATCTCATGTTTTGTATTATTTTCTTGGAAAATATTTTATAGGATTAAAAAAATATTTTAAGCACAATTTATATGTTTTATTCTATGAAAATTTTACCAGAAAAAAAAAAACCCAAAAAAACCCAAAAAAAACCAAATAACCCGGAAACCCAAAAAACCCGAGTTTCATTGGTTTGGTTTGATTTTTAAATTTGATATCCCGACACAATTTGTTAGGTTTGGTAATTGTAAAATATGAACCAACTCAACCTATGTACACCCCTAACCGGTTGTAACAAGTTATTTTCTAAGTAACAAAAATAGGTTTATCATACAGAGTTACATGTATCTCAATAGGAGTATGTATCTCAAAAGAATTAATACAACTTGGAATGGAGGAATTATATTAGTGCTCCCGCATTATATCATAAAGGTATTAGTATCACTTTTATAGGAAAAAACACAATAGTAAGTGCTTTATTGCATAGAACTATTTTTTGCAGTTAGAATCCAGATTACATGTTGTGGATCCCATGTCCAATAATCCTAATTCCTGTTGAGAGACTTCATTGTCTCAATGCTAAAGAATAGCGTCAAAGAATGTAGAGGAAAACAGAATAGTGATGACATCCTGCATCATCATTTATCTTTCTGTCTAACCAAATGCACAGAGAATTATATATTGGGACATTAGAATTGAGTCAGTAATTTCCTTCATCGTCCTCAGGAGGGAACTGTGAAAGGAGATTAAGGAAGACAGCTTCTCCTTGCACGCATCATCGGTATGTATCACTTAGGGTGATATTGGTCAACAGCAAGAAGCATGAACCAAGATGTAGTTGGTTGATGAACAAGATTGCTACATTAACAACACTTTCCATATCTTTCTCATATACACGACCAGAGACCATACAGCAAGCCATGCTGAAATATATAGCAAGAACACACCAGAACCCACAAGAGTTCCAACACCAGATAGACTATAGAGAAAAAGGCTAAGAGGTCAACAAAGCATTATTAGATTTCAATCACGGCTCATGCAAGAGACTGAAAACAGAAAGTTACCTGCTATCCCTGGCTAGCAGGAGGATGGTCAATGCAGTCATCTGAGTGGCTGTTTTCCACTTCCCCAGGTTATTCACAGCTACAGCCTGAAAACTTTATCAGTTACTAATGCAACAACTAAAGCAGGAAAGTACAAGTCAACAAAATACAATGGAAGGTGGGTCTTGAACCTCTGAAAGTTTACCACCCTGAGAAGCTGCCCATTCTCGAACTGCAGACATAGTAATCTGGGAAACACTTTTGCAATTAGATTTCTGAGGCACAAGAAAGAGACATATGAAAAGAAAAAAGAAAAATGTATCTCCAATTAGAAGATTTATTTAGTATATCACCCCTTGAGTTACAGCCCATGTTGCTCGGACTCTCCGAAAATATCGTCGGGTGCGTGTCGGATCCTCCAAAATTAGTGCATTTTGGAGGATCCGACATGGGTGCGGTAGTATTTGGGATAGTCCACGCAACACAGGTTACATCAACTTCCATGTTAAATTATAGAAATGTGTATGACAAAGTGTTAAGAGAGTGTGTCCTAAGGAAAGAAATAATTGTTGACCTAAAATTCAAATGGCAAGATATTGATTAACATTTCAACTTAACTGTTACCTAAGTTTCTCAAACTTTAGAATAAGAGTTCACATCCATATTCTCAAGAGTGTTTGCTAATTAACTTACCCGTCCACATGACTGTGAAGAAAAACATATTTCATTGTTGACTCGCCATAACATGAGCAAAAAAACAGTTCTAACCTTCATTTTAGTGAAGCAAGGCTAAAACATCACTGACAGTAAAAGACACTACTACTTTTTTTCAATAAACCGCACTTCCCATTTTAGGATGTTTTAGCTTTACACACTGATTTTAATGTTTTCCTATCAATCAAACTTTTCAACTATTAATTTTATAATTTCTCCCACTATTAGACAAATTAACATCTTAAACTCTGTTTCCGGTCAAAATCCAAGATACGAAACGGTATGGCGGGGAGTACTAATAAGGCTAATCAAAGCAACATAGAACAATTGAAAAAAGGTCGATGCCAATGTGCAAGCCTATAACCTAGATATATCAAAAATGATACCACCTTCTTTTCCCAGAATAAATCATAAAATCTTCCATTTTGTTAACGCAAAGAAATTGAGATATGGGAGGGGGCATAGAAATTATTTGCTCTTTTGCACCAAAAAACCATTTGTGACAGATAAATTTCTACTTAAGCAAATCTTTACAGAGAGGAAATGTAGAGTGCTAATAGGATCAAAATCTTTCTAGAGGAACACTCACTTTTTCTACTTTAGAAAACACCTTTATTTTAGATTTAAGAGACAGAAATATAGCAACTTACTTCAAAAAATGTTTGGAGAAAAAAAATACGAAACTCAAACAACTTATTTGCCCAAATTGTTATTAAAACAAAAGAAATGGAAGATGCACATCCGCTGTGGAAAGAAATTTATGTCTTGCACACATGTAATCCTAATCTAGTGATTGTAAGGTATTACGGAATTAACCGTAACTAACTAAAGAAGGTCAAAGAAAATACAATTACAGGGACTTGTACAGCTTATCACTCACCTCCCTGCCTATTATCGCAATTGAAGGGACAGTTAATAGCCATGGCAACTGTCCAAACACACTGGACTCCAACGGTCTGGTGCACAACAAGATCAAGGTGGCAGCAACCATTAGCTGTTGCAGTCGAGAAGACAGTTATATAAAAAATCCTAACATCATCCTTACAAGAAAATACACCACCATGTCTCATGCTTATAACCTGCAATTTTGCTAGTAAACTAACCAAAATTGCAGGCAAGCATGACAATCCAATTGAAACAGAACAATAGAGAATACCTTGTCAGCGACTGGATCTAAAAATGCACCAAAGGCAGTTCCTAAGTTCATCTGGGCATGTCAAACAATCTAAGATTGTGATATCCAAAATATGGGAAGTAAGAAATCCAAAAGAGATGATAATATGAAACTCAAAACAGCAGACATGAGAACCTTGCGAGCAAGGTATCCATCAAGCCAGTCAGTTATTGCTGCTGCAATAAATATGGCCGTTGTAGCAGTTGGGCCCCACCAGCTATCAACATAGAATGCTAGATTAAACAGAATACAAGATCAGTTTTCTGTATATAAAATACCAATTGCAAACAATGTATACTCTCATTTATCAGCCTGAGGTTCTGCCACGAATCGAAGAATGCTACTATACAAATTAAAACAGATCTTATATTTTTATTACCTTCCATAAAAAAAACAAGAAAAACAGATCTTCTATTTCATCAACATTTTCAAGATGGCAAGATAAACAGAAAGAAATTGCACAAAGGATTGTCAATCAGTAAACATTTCAATGATCTACTCATGCATGAAGCCACAAGACACACTATATTGACACTGGCACTTGTGACCTATGGAGGTCCACCTATATTAGCTTCATGCATAACTACCCTCCCCAGACCCCATTTATGGGATCAAACTGGGTCTTCTGTTGTTGTTGTTGTTGTTGTTGTTGCATAGCCAGTCCCAAACCCAGATAAAGACGAGGTCTCTGATAGGTTGATGGTCAGTGTACAAAAATTCCGAACAATGACGAGTCTCTAAAAATTGAAGGAACGGGCTAAACATTATGAAATAGATTAAAGGACTTATATAGCTCGCCTAACTAGTTTGAGCTTGAAGCTTGATTGATCAATTGACTTGTGACCTAACTAGACCATGTCCAGCAAATTTCCAAAAGGAACTTATAAAACTATACCAAATCAAACAGAACTATGCAAGTGGGAGAAACTATAAAGGCATAGAAAAGCCAACGAATGCATACCTATATGCAGTATGGTTGGATAAAGATAAGGTTACACAAGAAATTCACCAACTAGATGCACCTATATGGTTCCAGTCAATAGCCAACAAGAAACAACTACACCTTACTCCCAAACAAGTTTGGGTCGGTGATATGAATCCTCATATCATCCGGTCAATAGCCAACGTAGTTTATTAATGCTATACTTAGTTGCTTACTGGAAAGCTTTGTAACAACTCCGAAGTGACCTGCACAACTTAGTGCATAAATATCATCAATTTGCAGAATTTGACCGAGTTTACTATTTTCTACTGAACTTAAACCAAAATTTGCAAAGGTGTAAGCTTCTCCAATGTCTTAGACCATGTGCAGCCATACTTCAACAAACTTCGAGTAAATATTCCGCATAACTACTGCATTGTTTTTGGACATGAACAGAATTTGTGATTTTCGAGGGGCTAGCAAATCACGATAATGCTAGGTTTATTCCTCGGTCAACACCGAAATAGACCCCTCTAGTGGAAGCATTCCCTTCTTCCAAAGTTGAAGGTCTTTACTATTTATGTCAGTGGTGTCTAGGCCAGTGGCGGAACTAGAAATGTATGCAAGGAGGTTCAAAAAAAATTTAGGATATCACAGTTGGGATTTAAACTAATAAGGCTATAACCTAAAGTAACTTTTGAACTCCCTCACTAAAATACTTGAATTTTCTTCATGTCAAGGGGATCCAACAGCTCACACATAGCCAAAAATATCATTTTTACCCTATTTGCATATTGCAATTTTTTGGCGAAGCGGGTTCGGTTGAACTCCCTTCATACTATTTAGTTCTGCCACTGGTCTACGCCAGCTTGTACACCTCGACTATTCTATCAGGTACTACTGACTTTTGCCATCATAGACACCGCGTAACTCTACCTACCAAGGTTTAGGCAGATGGGAATAAATTATGTAGTGTTTTTTGCCTTTGCTAGAATTTCAACCTTGATCTCCAAGGCTTTCAAGTTTCACCCACTTCACTAACTGCTAGGCCACTCTTTCGAGTGCTTCCATGGTTGGTCTTGTTTCATGTTTATTGATTAGGTGCTTCAAGAATGTATTAGGAATAACAATATTAATTAATGGCACTCTCTCAATCAGAAAACTGTTTGTCCTTTTTGCATACTAAGAGTCAAAGATGGTGATCTTTGATTAAAAACTTTAAATCTATTATGTCGGTATTTTGAAATTAAAAAAAAATTACAACTTATAGCACTTTTCATGTTATGTATTAATACATTATTTAAGCTTTAGAAAAAACTTAACAAATTGTGGCAAATGTAAGACCGAAACCAGTCAATTGATCCTCCTACTGTAAAAAGGACCAATATTATGGTAAGAGTATATGTAGGCCAAAGGCGTTCTCATTTCAACAATCCAATTTTAATTATGTCCATTATCCTCCATATCTATCCATCTCGTTATAACCTTTGTGTATTACATTCCACATATAATCCATAACCAAAAGACCAGATTTAAGTTACTTCACCGAATGTCTCTCCCACTAAAGTCAATTATGACTTTATCCACAAGTATTTGCTTAAGAGAAATCTAAATTCATCAATCATCAAAGAGCGTACACTGTTCAAAATGTATCCAGCAAAAATAGTTGAGAAACTTACTGCTTACAAGAAGCGGAACAGCAGCCACGCGGCCAATTGTTAAAATCGTGGGCAATGTCAGCAACTTCTCAGACTTCGATGGCGGTGGTGGTGGAGGAGATGCTTTTTCACGGCGGAGACCATCCTCCTTGTGATCAGGTGCGGGGCCCATTTGAGTAGTAGAAATACTTCTCAATGGAAAGTTAGCATATCCCTTACCCAAAAACCCTAACAATTTCTGGCGGTGACGAAAATCACCAGACGCCGGAATTGAAATTGAAGTCCCCCGCCAACAGCGGCGCATGTGAGGTGACACACTTACGGCGGCGGCGGCGGAGCTAGAGGTGCCGGTGACGGAGGTAAAAGAGCGGAAGAAATTGTAGGGCTTGTGAGAATAAATAGACGACACAGCGTTGAGTTTAAGACCACCGGGCATGTTGTTGTTAGTACTAATAATAGGCGACAGCTGCTAAGGTTAGTAAAGTTGGGGAGTCGTAACAACTAAACAAACAACAAAGTCGTTTGTTTCTTCGAATTGAAGAATGGGGTGGGGACAGTTAAAGAGGGGAATATCGTCCTTCACCACCTCTGCTTTTTCAATTATATTCTAACATGTCCAAAAATTTGTCCTTTACTCATACTCATATGTACACCTTATTTTCGTGAAGTAGTAAATCTATATTATATTATATTATTATATTAAAAGCACTAAAATTCTTAATAAAATATCATTCGCCTTTTTTAATCATTTAAATTTAAATTTTACATCGGACAAAATTATAATTTATGTTATTGGAAATGAAATCAAGATTAATTAGTATTCATTCGTCGTCTTGGATTTGGTATTTACTAGTTCATTAAATTTATGTCTAATTAGGATTCACAACCAAAATCATGTAGAAATAGGATTTTTAGTATCTAGTCAAATTTAATTTTGTAGTATTAGTGTTGTTACATATTTTCTCCTGTAAAGAGATAGTTACAATGTAGAGAGAATCAAGATTTTATGAGATGTGAAAAATCCTCCTACCAAGTTCTCTCCCTATTTTAATAAATTTCTTCTATATAGTCTTTGTTGAATTTTTGCTTGTGCCTAAATTGTTCTTCGGGGTATTTCAATCCTTCAAATTGGTATTAGAGCCTGTGTGAGATTCCGTCAGAGCCGGTAGGAGATAAAAAAAATACGGCTACTCTATTACGTAAAATTGTGCTTTTTTTTTGTTTGATGGCAAAAGTAATTTTAAAATTTGGTATCAACAAATGAAGATTTTTTTTAAGGAAATTGAATTGTGATCCACCATTGATGAAGGATTTGAGGAACCCCTAGAAGGCACAACGTTGACGGGTGATGCAGCTAAGCAATTGGAGAAGAAGAGACATTTAGATTATAAGGCACGCTACTATCTCGCTATAAGGTCGATTGCATGTATCTAAAAGATATTTGCATGTGAAATCATTAAAGGAGACTTGGACAATCTTGGTAAAGTCATATTGAAAAGTTGTTGATATAAATAAGAAGAAATTGCAAGAGTTTATGAATCAGTTTGAGTTGGCTCGTATGAGACCAGCATAGTCTGTCATAAATTTTTTTACAATAATTGAAGAAATAGTAAATGGTCTAAGGAACAATAGAGAAGTATTGGAAGAAGTTAAAATTATTGAAAAAAATTGCAGTTTCTCAATTTAAAGTTTAGCAACAAAAAAATAATTCTTGAGGCTACTAAAGATCTTAGACTCTCAAACTTGATGATATAGAAGAGGAATTAGTGACATACTAGAGATCACTGAATCAACATAATTAGAGGAGGCATCGCAAAACAAGGATGAACAACCAAAAGGAAAAGAATGCACACCAATAATGACGGAAATAAATCAAGAAGGTCAACATTCAAAAATAGAGGAGAAAAGAAGGAGGTACACATAATTTTTATGTAATAGAGATTCCAGTGAAAGCAAAGAGAAGTCAAATAATGTTCAAATTGTATGTCTAAAATTTCTGCGATTGGTAAAAAGGACAATTTAATTACAAGGGATGCCTGTCCAAAAGTGGTTGGTATTTCACCAGAAAAATTATTTGAAAGTATTGAAGATAAACCTAGTAATGAAATAAGCATGATGATTCATCAAGAGAAAGTTTCTAATGATCCACCCAAGTTTGAGGCAAAAATAGCTTGGGATCTATAACCACAACAACACATTATTAGAGATATTGAAGATGAAATAAATTTTGTGCCATTGTTTGAGATTGCATGTTTTAAGGAGCACGACGAAATATTTATTGATGACTTTACTCTACAACTTATAGAATGGCAAATTGGAGTTGAATGGGCGTACAAGCCCAACTACAAGGCAACGGAGAAGTAGATGATTTCAAAGTAAAGGAAAAATATGGTGGTGATATTTTGGAGGAATTTACCATAAGTAAAGCCAAATCATATATGACCAATATTGAAGAAAAATTAAAGTTAACTAAAGATGATACCCATGATTTTGTTGATGCTACATATTTTTGGAAATTTGTGGAGAGTCTAAGGTATTTGAATTCTACAAGGCCTGATGTTACTCATTGCATGCTCAAGTTTGAAGATCTTGGTTCAAGGGAGGCTGTTGGAAATTAAACAAAAATTAATTAGTATTCCTACGTCGTATAGGAGTAGGTATTTACTAGTTTATTTAATTTATGTATAATTAGGATTCGCAACCAAAATCATGTAGGAATAGGTTTCTAGATTCTAGTCAAATTTAATTTTATAGTATTATACATAATAACAACAAAAACAACCCAGTATAGTCCCACAAGTGGGGTTTGGGGAGGGTAGTGTGTACGAGAGGATATTTTCAATAGAACCCTGGATCAAGAAGACGCAAAGACAAAAAGAAAAAATATATCAATACCATCATGGAAATAGTAACGACAACATAAGAACCAGTGAATAGATGAAGGGCAGATAATGACCAGTAAATAATCCCCAGCACTATAAAAATGGAAGAGTAGTGTAAACACAACACTGACCACTAGCATTCTAAGACTAAAACCTAACAACCTAGCTTCACACTGCAAGACTAAATATGCTCAACTACCTCTTAACTCAAAACCTTAATGCTCGGCCTCCACATCTTCCTATCGAGTGCCATGTCCTCAGATATCTGAAGTCTCTCCATATCTCGCCTGATTGCCTCTCCCCCATACTTCTTAGGCCACCTTCTACCTCTCCTCGTACTCACCAATGCCAACCACTCGCACCTCCCTACCGGGGCATCGAAGATCCTCCTCTAAACATGCTCGAACCATCTAAGTCTTGCTTCCTGCATCTTGTCATCAATAGGAGTCATGCCTACCTTCTCCTGAATATCTTCATTCCTAATTTTATTCATCCTGGTGTGCTCGTGCATCCACCTCAATATCCTCATTTCTGCTACTTTCATCTTCTGGGTATGTAAGATCTTAACTGAACAACACTCAGCCCTATACAACATGATCGGCCTAACCACCGTTCCATAAAACTTACCTTTGAGTAGTAGAGGCACTTTCACACAAGACTCCAGATGCTAACCTCCATTTCATCCACCCACCCCTATACGGTGTGTGACATTCTCGTGGATCTCGCCACCCCATAGATAACTAACCCAAGGTACTTGAACTTCCTTTCTTGGAAATGACCTACGATCCAAGCCTCAAGTCCATGCCCTCTTCCCTCGGCTCAGCATTGAACTTACACTCAAGATATTCCATCTTCGTCCTGCTCAACTTGAAACCCTTTGACTCAAGACCCTGTCTCCAAACCTCCAGCCGTTTGTTAACTCCACTCTGCGTCTCGTCAATCAAAATAATGTCATCAATGAATAACATACACCATGGCACCTTTCCTTGAACATAGTGTGTCAGTGCATCCATCACCAGAGCAAACAGGAATGGGCTGAGCGCAGATCCTTGGTGTAACCCATAAAAATTGAAAAATGCTCAGAGTCACCTCTCACTGTCCTAAACCGAGTCTTAGTTCCATCATACATGTCCTTAATCGCTTTAATATAAGAAACTGGCACACACTTAGCTTCTAGGCATCTCCAAAGAACCTCTCTAGGAACCTTATCATATGTTTTCTCCAGATCAATAAACACCATGTGCAGATCCTTCTTCATATCCTTGCACTGTTCCACCAACCTCCTAATAAGGTGGATAGCTTCCGTAGTAGAAAGACTCGGCATGAACTCGAACTGGTTGTCTGATATAGACACCGTCCTTCTCACCCTCGCTTCTACTACCATCTCCCACACTTTCATGGTATGACCCAATAGTTTGATACCCCTATAGTTGTTGCAGCTCTGGATATCATCTTTGTTTTTATACAACGGAACCACCGTACTCCACCTCCACTCGCCCGACATCCTCTTTGTCCTGAAAATAACATTAAACAACTCTGTCAGCCATTCGAGACCTGCTCTACCCACATACCTCCAAAATTCTACCGGAATCTCGTCAGGTCAGGTAGCTCTACCCCTGCTGTAGTATTATAAATAGGGGTGTTATTAAATATTTTCTATTTTAAAGAGGTAGTTACAATGTTGAGATATTCAAGAGTTTGTGAGTTGTGAAAAAGCCTCCTACCAAGTTCTCTCCCCAGTTTAATAAATTTCTTCTATATAGCTTTTGCTGAATTTTTTGCTTGTGCCTAAATTATTCTTCGGGATATTTTAATCCTTCATATGTTATTTTTCTAATATTTAGGAATTTGGAATCAACTAACATTTATTATTAAGTCTTTTCTTATTAAACTAGGTACAAGTCCTAATATTTAGAACTTTAAAATTGATATTATACCTTATATAAATTATATTAATTCAAAACGGATTCATATTTGCAACATTTAGGATGCTTAACATTATAAGCATCGTTTACTAGATCATAACCATTGAGAAAAAATCTTATTGTAATTAAAATAAATAATTTATATATGTGCAATTATACCGGAGGGAGGGGGGGGATAGGGGGCGTTTGGACAGTTAAATATTAAAAAGATCCTACTTTCCAGCCGTTGGATTAAAGATCCGCGACGACTGGGATTTTTCCCTAGCTAAATGACGTCGTTTTATTTATGGGTGGGGCGGGCCGGGTTGGGGAATGGGTTTGGGTTGGGGCGGCAGGTTTGAGGGGTATGGACTTTGGGCCTGAAGAGTTTACTTTAAGAACAACCCAAGTTTAATTTCTCATCTCTCTTTTATTTTCAAAACAAATTATCTCAAAAATCCTATCCTAATTTCTTTTATTCTAAAAACTAAAAATAAATCTAAATAAATTCCATTAATTAAACCTATATGACAATTAGCACAAACTAATTTAATATAAAAGAAAGACTACTAAAATTCCAAAAAATTAAAAATAAAAGCAAAGTAAACTATTTTTGTAATTTTGTATTTTATAAACTCTTAATTACTAATTAATTCCAAAAATATGCAAAATTAATCCCTAAAATGCAATGCATATATATTTTTTGTATTTTTTTATGAATTAAAAATGCACAAATAAATGCAAGCAATTAGCAGAAAATGCCACAAAAATTAACAAGATTAAAAATAATGAAGAGAAATTATTTTGTTTGAATTTCTGGGAGTAATTCATATAGGGCAAAAATCACGTGCTCACAATTATTTTATAAAAAAATAAATATTTATTATCTAGAATAAGTTTATGAAAAGATATGTAGTTTGAAAAAAAATTAAATTCATAAATCCAATTGTCACGCCCCAACCTCGGGAGGCGCGACTGACGCTCAATCAAGTGAACCTGACTGAGCAAGCCTTACCGAACACTTTCTACTCCAAATCAATATGAATATGGAACCCGTCTTTCAGTAACTTAGACGAGAATACATGGTGCATACTACATCATTGGTCAGTTTCATATCACAAAGATTTACCGTACACGAGCTAGCTTCGAGGATTCTATAAGAGTTACAGGTTTATAGATATCACAAGTTTAGAATTACAATATATATAGTGGACTCCCCGAATACCCGTACATAACCCACACTAGTGTCTTTGGAGCCTCTAAAGATACAACAGATAAGCATAACTATGCCGCAACAAGGCCCCGGCTATACCTCAAAAGTGAAAAGCTGTAATAACAAAAGATACACCATATAGCCCCATGGAAAATAAAGGGGCTCACCGAGACTTCGAGTGAAAAAACGCTCCGCTACACATGATCGGCACTATCCACTATGGAGCCACCTACAATCATAACACGAATGTAGCATCCCCGGCAAAAGGGACGTCAATACATTTGAATTGTACTGGTATGTATAACTAAATACCATTTTACTAGAAAGAACTATCAAACAGATACAAGCAAATAATATGGACAAATCAAAGAAACAGTTCATATAATCTTTCATACAATTTTTATAACATAGATCAAGGCATTTCTGTCACGTGTTCACCACTGTTCTCAATACCACCGCCATCTCGAGCGGAGTCCGGTCACGACCCGACCGGCTAGTCACCTCATTGGAGGCATTACTCTCAATCAATATTTCATTTCCCTCATCCGGAATTCAATATCAGCATATTACCACCATGTGTGCGTCATGGTGTCCGATCACGACCCGATCGGCTAGGTCACCTCATTGGAGGCATTACTCCATTCTCATTAGTCAACACCTTCAAACCTTTATCCCACACATATCATAACAATTCCTGGGGCACTCGTGGCCACCATCATCACATCGTTTTCCCTTTTCAATATTCATTTTACAAGTTATGATCATAGACGCATATATCAAGGATAATTCTAGTGACAAATAACAGGTAAGTGCGCACATAGCTAGCATGAATAGTTCTTTGTTTCAATGTCGGCTTATAGCCCAAGTAATTCAATACATAACTATACTTTTCATCATTCTCTAATTACCAAGATTGGTACATTATTCACATTGAGGCACATCCTCCGTGAATATGTATAGATGTATGCAAATCAATTAATGCGTAATGACAGTCAATACGCTAGCCAATTCAACTCTTACCATACTTTCGTAATGACAACGGAGCTCAATTTCTAATAAAAAGGGATTTAGCCATACATACCTCAATAAAGTTTTTCCTTACTCTTTTACAAATTTTCGGAACTCTTAGCACTTCAATCTATTGAGTAAGAATTACAAATTAAATCGAGAATTAGAGACGAAATTGAAGTTCTAGCTTTGTTCGAGCATATCATCAAACATTAAAGGTGCATTGTGATCTTAACCCCTTTTTGTGAGGAATTTCTATCATTTTATACCCCCAATTGCATTCTTTTTAGTTTTCTACCTCCCAATTCCCAATATCCTATGGTTTGACATGCATGTAGAGAATATCATTCTTATACTCTTGAATTACTTCTCTACTGGCCCCATGTATCTAAGTGTAGAAATAAGAGCCGAGGTTATGAATCTTACCTCTTGGGAATAAAAATTTAGGTGTCTTCACTTGATTTTCTTCAATGTTTTAGCAAAGCTCAAGGAGAATTTAATGGGAGACACTTTCCACCTCTAAGACCCTCTCTCTCTCTAAAAGTCTCAGAAGATATGCTTAAAATGAGCTATAATATCGAATATATCGATAGGGAGGTCGGGTTAAAAATTAAAAAATTGAATCCCTGAGTCAAGTATGCGATTGCAGAGTAAATATGCGGTCCGCATAATGGACCGCAAAATGCTCCCCAAAAACTAAACATTCTGACTCAGTTTGCGGTAAGAATGCGGTCCGCATTCATATTCTGCGATCGCAAAGTGCACCGCAAAATTGACCCTCGCAAAATTCAAAGGAAAATATGCGATGACTATGCAGTCTGCATTTCGATTATGCGACCGCATAATTGACTTTAATTTTAACCAATATTCTGCCTCACTCTGCGGCAGATATGCGGTCCGTATTTATATTATGCGACCGCATTCTGGACATCATTTCTTGCATTTTTCTGGAAACTTATTCTTGACTTTTTAAGGCATTATTCAATCCAAAAAGGTCCGCACCGCGGCGAGCTTATTTATGAACTGTTAACACATGCTCCTAACTTGGCATCACGGAATCCGAATTTTTGAGTAGGGATTTCACGGGGCCTTACACCAATATCTTCAAAACGATACACAAAGATAAAATCAATACCTTATATTGTGCAAATATCCTATTTGTTTGGAAAGTCCCAATTGATTTTCAAATTCTATATGAATGTCAATTTTGCTTCTGTCGCGGAGCCGATCCAATCATTGTGTTCCACTAATTTTAAATTATTAACCAATCATCACACATAATACATTGATAATAATATTGTAAAGTATTTTGCTTTTTATTTGAATATACATTGATATAAATCTTGAATTGGAGACAATTCATGGAACATGAGCATCTAATGAAAATAACCAATCAAAGAAAAAAATTGTTAAACTTCGAGATATAAGAGACTTGGACAAACTTATTCTAGGAAACATAATCTAACATCCATTGATTTTCTTTGAGAAATTTGTAAAGAAATCAATTACTCATACTAAAGTAAAAATAGATAAATTAAAGAGCACAATCTCATCTTATTATTAGAAACACTTTATTAGCATGTAAATAAAAATATTCATATAAAGTTGCCCGTATAACTTTGTATCTTTTTAAATTAAATTTTATATTTTAAAAAATTATCATTAATATTTCAAATATTAACTCAATTTATGTGAATTATGTAGTAACTCCTAATATTTAGGAACACAAAATATATCATAAAAGATAGTAACTTAATTTAGTTTTAGCTTTATAAGAACTAATACAAATTAATACTTTAAACGGTAGTAAGAATTTTTCACTTTGTTTAAACTAGTATAAATATTTTTAGAGCATATTACTATTTTTTGTTTTAGTACGTACCTTTTTTTAGTACATGCCCTTGTTATAAAGAATTGTAATTAGAACTACAAATCTTTTAGAAAGAAAATTATGAACATACTTTTTTAATTCAAGTAGGATCAATATTGTGGGGCCGGGCATATGTAAAGTTTAAATCTAAGAAGAATTTCATTGTTAGTTAATTTACTATTAGATCCTAAATTATATAAATATTTAAGGGCATAAAAGTCGATCAATATTTCAAGGATATTTTAATCGTTCAACATTTAACATAAATTATTCGTACTTTTATAATAATATAGAAATATAGATATAGATAGATATAGATAGATAGATATAGATAGATATATATAGATATATATATAGATTTAGACTTTTCACATATTTTATACTAATTAACATGATGTACACGTGCAACGCACATATACTAAAACTAGTTACAACAAAATCTTGAAGTAACATGTAGTAATTCAATACTTATGATGTTCGGATGTCTCTCAAAATAATTACTTTTTACTAGTATAATTATCAGAAATTACAAAAAAAAATTTAATTAAATTAACCATCGGTTGCAAAGTAAGATCAAAATGGAGTGTCATCAAGAGTTATTGCGTGTAGCACGTTTAAATTGAACTGAGTGGATCTTACCAACTCTTTACCCATATTCGTTTTGGACACTATAATTTCAACTTTTTCCCTGCCTAGTGCCTACTCCTAACCTATAATCCTACATCCATTTTGCTTAAATTTTTAATACGATGGGGATGATGGTCTCAATTTGGATGTTCTCACACATGGACCCGTAACAATTACACCTATAGGTAAGCTTGATTCTCGTTAAAGTATTTGTGATTTTCATGTATATATTTTCGATCTAAGCCAAAAGGCCGAGACAATATTACGATATATATATATATATATATATATATATATATATATATATATATACACTCCGTATAAAGATAATGGGAGCAGTCCGGTTCTATCTGTAGCATGTCCTACTATACGTGCTCATCTTTACCTATCCATATGTTTTCGCAGTAAACCTAATCCCTCTATGCGGATATTTTAGGGAGAAGTAGAGTTATGGTGCCTAGATGCCACGTGCTAAAAGTAAACATAAATTTGACAGTGTTGCTAAACATTGATTTTGTACAATTCATGAGAAAGTTATTCGGAAATTACGTGTGATTTTTTTGAAAACGTAATGGTGCTAGATTTTCAAAATTTCACCATCTCACTAGCATAGTACACATGCAAAAAGAATCTATACGATATCCACTGATCAAAGTCAATGGAGAGTATATACCATAGGCAACCCACATAAGCACAGTCTAGACGCTATCGGTTTTAATGATATCATCAATTTCAACTCTGTTTTACTAGTACTAGTTTCATACTCTTTTTTCATCTGTCACTAGTTGCCTCTACACCAGCTTCTCACGGCGAATAATTCATTGGTGGTGACAACACGGAGAAGATATGATCTTCCGCAAGGTATGATCTATTTTTCTTCACTTGCACACAATAAACTAGCTCATACTTTTGCATCTGGTTCTGTAAATTTTCTACTTATATTTATATGAGCTTTAGTCACGTGCTTACTTCACCAATAACCCCACCGTATGTCGATACTTATTGTTTTAGAGATCACCCTCAAGGTTGTGTTGGAAAAATATTGCACAATATAGGGACAAAACAATTAGGCTTTTGATAGTATAGTCTGCATCTATAAGGAATTTAAGCCTCCCACTTTTGTTATTACAGGGATTATGACCGAAATCCTCCGGAATTCTACAAAGCCTATGAAATTCGAGTACTAACAATTAACTCCAATTTCCACTAGAATGAACTCTGTGAATAGTAGATAGCAATAAAAGAAAAGATGAAAATCTGTTGTTTTTTGTGTTATAATTTGTTTTGGAGAGGCAAGGGGCATTTACAAACCATCTAGGTATCTGCTAGAATCAACATACTCAACCCTTGTGAACAGGCACATCGGGCACTTAAAACCAATAGTCACTTTTTCAATTTAAATTAAATGTTAAAAACAATTTAATAATAAAAAAACGTCTTAATTAAATAATAAAAATAATAGATGACTGAAAATATTAATTTCGAACTACTTAATTGGCCCAAATGCCAAAGCGCCCAATCTTGACCGTTAATAATATAGTCAAACTCTAGTTTCCTTCTAAAACATCTCTCAAAATATTCAAACCATATAAGACTTTTTCTATTTTTCCAATGAGGGAAAAGTTTCCTCCTCTTAAAGCTAACCCATCAACATTAACTGATCTAACCAGTTGATCTTCAGTGCCCCCGCTACTACAAGGAGGTCAAGCAAAGTGTTACACCAAACCACCTGAAAAACCTCAACTCACAGAGACAGTATGTAGAAAGGGTTATCATTAAAACCATCAATGGAAATTCTCAACTTACAGAAACAGCATGTTTTCACTATCAAAGCCATCAGCTAAGTAAAACATAAAAAAGAATACAAATCACTATGTCTGGATCACTTCAATTACGTCAGAATGAGTTAGTTAGGAATGACTATGCCTAAAAGATGTTTGCTTGTTACATGACTTCTGGTTCTGCTCTGGCAAACAAGCAAAACATCTTCAGAATCTAAATGTTGAAGAAGGGACATGGCTTCTAATTCGGCTTGAGCGCCTTACCGGGATGATGAATTTTTCCTTTCCACTTGCACGCTTGCTAGGAACCCTCTCGTATGTAGTGATACTTCCATAAGAAGGTGAACCCATTGAGTACTCATCAGACGCAGCCAAGGACTCTCTCCTATTACTCTTTCTTGGTTTCTTCTCTATGCTCTGAGCTTCATCATCATTTACTGATTCAGGGTATTTCTCTTTATAAGTTGAACTCATCTGAAAGCTGCAACTCATTTCTGAACTACAAGAGTACTCCCCTGAGACATCAACCTCTGTTGGCCAGTTTTGAGAGGAATATTCTTTCTCTTTGACAGCATTATGTTCTGTCACATTAGGAGGAACAATTATTGGAGAGCCTGACGAGAGCCCGACCTTGGACAAAGAAAATCACATGTATAGAAGGAAGCCTTTGTGTAAAATGATCGGGGTAAATTTGTCATTTCAATATTTTACTATGTATTACTAATACATGTATAAGTTATTCCATCTTCTACCCCACATAAAATAATACACAGATTGACTCATAACTTATACGTATTGACTCATAACTTATACATGTACTATTTATGTAGAATTGTAAAATGACAACCAAACATGGTATTAGTTATGCTGAATTTTGTTCAAAATAACTAATGGCTACCAAACATTGTATAAGTTATGTTGCCCCCAATACATAGATAACTTTTCTCCTAACCAGCTACCAAACGACCTCTTACTGTATGATTTCGCTAGTATATCTACATATAATATTCTATCAACTATCAATTTGATAATAAGCGCAGGCAGATGCTAGTGAATTTGAAGTTCATCTATAATTTTCTTACTTGAGACTTCATCTACGGGATGCAGAATGATCTTATCACATCTCCTCTTTAGATAGAGCTGGAGAATTATCGCAGCTAGCAGACCCAGGACAAGTGAGGATGAGGAAATTCCCAGGATATGGGATGCTCCAACATTACCTCCATTTCTATCAATTGGAGATCTCTGAAGCATTTCCAAAGGTTGGGCATCTTCAGAAGCAAAATCGTCTTTCACAAAGCTTAAGCTTTCAGTATTAATGTGGTTCACTGACTCAAGTACAGAATCAAAACTGATAGCCGTTTCAGCCAACTCAAGCTGAAGATATGAAGCTGTAAGACGCCCTTGGTCTAGATCCCTTTCTGAACTATCAGAGTATTCATTCCCCTCTGCTAGGATAACTAAAGAAACTTGTTTAATCTCCAAGTCATACTGTCCTTGTTCTAGATCGTTTTCTGAGCTATCAGCCTCATTTACCTCAGCTAATGGAGAATCAGTAATTGATACAACAAAAGCAAACATGAGTATCACCAACAACAGAGAAAAGAACTTCGATATAGTTGAGGACCTTAGTTTTGTTGTCATTTTTGCTTCATCTATTTCTTCAACGACAGGTATTCTGACAAGTATTGAGGTTCAAAAATTTTAGGCTCCTTCTCTTCTTCTTGATGAACTGCTCTCAGACATGAACCTGAAATTTATATCTTTCAAAACAAACTTCCGTTGTATACACACCTCTTATGAGTGGGAAAATTAAAACGCGGTCCACTAACTAATGCAAGTTTCATGAGATGATTGGCAAAATCCTAACAGAAACCGTGTAAGTAAATCACACATGTTCAGGGCCGGCCTTAAGTGATATATGAAGATGACAGAGGACTCGGAAGGATTGCTTGCTTTCCCAAAATATTTGCTATTCCTTCAAATTCTATACACACAATACACAGAGACAACAATTTGTGAAAATATAGATTTATAGTACATTTTTATTAACTTCAAATGTAATTCAAAGTATCGATACCTCATTAGTTGATTCCAAATTTTCTTATTATGCTATTAAGTTTTGATTTCAAATTCTCTTGTTATGGTATCAGGATTTAAAGGGTTGGGGTTTCCAATCAAAAGGCAAAAATGAAACACAAGATAAATAGGCTAACAATACTGTCCATTTTAAGTAATAATGTACCTTATATTTCCTGAATGATAGATGAGTATATCATAGAACACCTGGAAAAATTGGTATTCTACTGTTTCAGGCATACCATCAAACACCTTGAACCAGATTGGCAAACCAGACAGACTTCTTTCAAGTGGACGATCAAATACCAGGTGATAGTTGTGTCTATAGCTATTACATCAAACTTACTGCTACTTTCTGATACCAAAGCAAATTAAATAACTTGAATTGTGCAAGTTATAGCTCCTACTTTTTGATTGCTTTGCAAGACCAAAAAACCAAAACATAGCAACTCGCACACTTGGGAAGAAAACACAGAAAAAAGAAGAGAAACAACGGGAAAAAGGAGTTAAAGTTTGATTTTTCAAAAAAAATCATATTTGTATCCTCAAAATCATGCAATTGGGTATCTATTTCAAAACATGCATGTGTAAATCAGATGCAATTACTGACAAACATTGGATTAAAAACAGAAAGCAGCTAAATCCCATTAGCAACAATCGGGATGGAGCAAAAATACTCACACACATCGAGCCCATGCAGGAGCTAGATGGAGAAACTTTGAGAGGAAAACAGGCAAAACCATCAGAGGAGAAGAAATTGAGTGAGAGACGGAGGAGCAGGGCGAGAGAGCAGCTTCTGAATGTCTCGACACAATTACTAATGTCCACGTGACAGAACATATATAAGGGTATAATAGACAGTCCATCCAGATGCGGACTCGTTTCGTCTTGCCTCAACTTGGGCCGTGGGTCGATGGGGCTGAAGTAGCAAAGTCAATCACGTAAAACTTCAGCACTTTAGTAGTCGGGTCTGAAGTTCAGCTCTAGAGCTGATTGTTTGTAACTGACGAACTTCAAGTATTTGTCTTTGTTACTAGGTAACTTCAACTCTAGAGCTGAAGTTTTTGTCTTTGTAACTGGAGAAAGCTGAAGTTTTTGTTTGTAACTGACGAACTTTAGCTCTAGAGCTGAAGTATTTGTCTTTGTTAATAGGTAACTTCAACTCTAAAGCTGAAGTTTTTGTCTTTGTAACTGGAGAAAGCTGAAGTTTTTGTTTCTTTATAATTTCATTTGCCACACCATCTTGACCAAACTGAATTTAACCTTGCGAACAAGACTTGAATCCTGACAAACAGTTCAAATCCCAAAAACAAACACTTCTAAAGATACAAATTTTGCTGCTTAGTGAGATTCTTTTAGTTCATCCTCCTGATAAGCTCATTGATGTAATTCTCACGGTTTCTAGCGTCACCACCTTCAACATAATGGTTTCTCTTCTTCTTAAGTCCACCAAGAGGTGCCTTAAGCTGGAATGGCCATATGAAGTTGTTAGCTTCCTTGAAATGTGATCCAACAGTAGTAATTAATCAAATAAATCACCAAGTCAGTTGTATATATATGCATGTCATGTGATAGATAGTGACGAAGAAAGCAATTTGGTTGTTTCAGATGTATAAGTTGGTGTGAAAATTTATAGAACTCACCGAAGAAATAAGAAGAAGCAGATAGGGATGAACCTTACTTCTGGAAAACGAAATGATAAAAATTTGAGGAGGAGAAAGGGAGCTGAAGTTGTTTAAAAAGTGGGTACAATTTAAAAGTTTTAAAAAAACTGGGTATAGGTTAAATTGGGGCGACCAAATAGGGCACCCCGTGCAATTTTTACAAAATAGGGCTAGTATGTTTTCGGAGCAGTAATTGAAAAATAGCACGTACTTACAAAGTCATTGAAAATTAATCACTACTTGTTGCAATATAGAAAGTTACAGCATAATATACCGGATATTGGAGCAATTGTGTATGAACTTATAAAATATTATGTTGGAACTCCAACACATGAAAAGTTCCAGCATAATATACTGGAGATTGGAGCACCTGTATATGAACTTCCAGCATATTATGTTGCAACTCCACCACATGAAAGTTCCAGCATAATATACTGGAGATTAGAACACCTGTGTATAGATTTCCAGCATATTATGTTGAAATTGAAATTACAGCATATTATGTTGGAACTCCAGCACACGAAAGTTCCAGCATAATATACTGGAGATTGGAACACCTATGTATCGACTTCGAGCATATGATGTTGGAACTCCAACACATTATGAAATTGCAGCATAATTTCACATGTAAAAAATTCGAACTCCAACATATTATGCTGGAATATTTTCCGAATTTTGAACAGTATTTTTGTTCAAATTTATCTTTTATACGAAGAGTGGTTAAATTTCGATTATTTTGAAGTTACGACTATTTTTCAATTAACACTTGTACTTTATTTTTAAATTTCTCCAAGGAAGAAGGGTCCCACTAAAACAACAACTTATCAAGAACCAACCAATAAAAATTCGAATCCCAATTGCTTGATTATCCAAACGCACTAAGACCACAGAAGAACATTTCGTCTTCTTGACTTGTAGAAATATATCAATTCATTTAGAGAGAAAACAGTCCAAGCAAAGGTATGGCTCAGTCATTGTCTCCAATTGCAGCAGCTACGACATTGGCCTCAATATCAACCAAGAAAAGTATCCCTTTGGCTTTTCATGATAAAAAATTGGATACAACTCTTCTCTCTCGCAGGAGTCTTGCCTTGGGCTTGGCCGGAGTTGCGCTAAATGCAGGTAACAACAATGCAAATGCTGCTGCAAGAAGGCCTCCACCACCCCCACCCACATCAGAGGAGAAAAAAGACCCAAATATGAGTGGTGTCATGGCTAAAGTATTAGCTAGCAAGAGAAGAAAGGAAGCTATGAAAGAATCCATAGCCAAGCTAAGGGAGAAAGGGAAGCCTGTCAAAGAACCATCTCAATAGTAATTTGTAACCAATATGTATTAAGACAATTGATGTGTTGCATGCTTGCTCTTCTTTACATTGTTGAAATTATTAGAAGTCAAATGCAATCAATAATGAGATCAAAAAATAAGAAACGTATTGCATTCACTTTGTTTATATTAATGAAAATGAAAAAGAAGATTTTTGAATATTTTATCGGGAGAAGAAGGGATCTTGTCCCTGGTACGAGTTGAGTAATGAAGGATTTTGCAATTATTCTATGCTAAACATTGATCATTTAATTTTGGGTAAATATGCTAAATTATTCAATGTCCTGAAACCTACTAAAACTATTCTCCAATATATTAAAAAAATCTTTTCCGCTAGGATCAAATTGGGTTTGTTGTGTTGTGTTGCGTTGATATTAAAAAAATCTTTCATCGAATTCTTAGAGGTCTTTTTGGTACACGCTCATATTAACTAAAACTTTGACATGTGGCACTACACATGGCTTTTTAACTCAGCCTAAAACCCACTTAAACTTATCTTTTAGTTACCAACTTAAACTATGTTGTATCCTAAAAATTCTCCTCAACTATATTTTGTATATATTAATAACCCTCGTTGGGTGTGTACGTATAACTATATTAACTTATGGTTTGCACTATATTTTGTGTAGCTTACTCATGTTATATTACTTTTGGATGAAAGATAAATTATAGGTATTCTGGCCAAAATAGGATCTAATGCAATGTGTTATTTATAATTTTAATTATGGTTGTGTTTTTTGCTAGATTACAGTTGAATAAGCCCTTATTTGCATTCAATTTGCAGGAAAAAAAATAAATGTAGGTATATAGTATTGCATTTCTAAAATCATCTTATATTATACAAATAAGATTTACACAAAGCCATAGTTTACGAATAAGAAACCAATCGACCAGCAACTATATTCTTTAATTCTATATTACATAAACAAGGTTCAATCGATTTAACTTTATTCTCTACAAGGATTAGGTTTAATAAAAAGATTTAAATGGTTGTTCTTTCAATAATATGGGTAAGAAATAAAAGATAACTAAAATAAGAAAGAGAATAAATAATTACAGAGAAAACAGGAGAGGAAGAATTCTTTTAAGAGGGAACCAATATGGAGATCAGAAGAAAAACCTAGAAAAATATATACACACACGGGTCAGGTCATTTTAATGGCTATTTTCATTGACCATGCGCCTTTTTGCGAGTCATCTAACACATTATGCCAGATAATCAATAATTTTTTAATATATAGGGAAAAATAGATTGGAAGAATTTTGGGGAACCAAATAGTTTAAGGGGTTATGTGGTGCAACAAATTGTAACTACCTGACATGCCGTTTTGATCATTTGTATCTTCTTGGTGGTCCGGGACCTTGAGTAACTTTATATGATGTATTATGACTTGCGTGTATGGTCGATTTCAATTTTCGAGCGGTTCGAGATTGATTCGGAAGAAGGATTCTCAGTTTAGAAAGTTTAAGTTGGAAGAGTTGACCAAGTTTGACTTTTTATGTATTCAGTTAAGTCGGAATGGTAATTTTGCGCTTAGGTGTATGTCCAGATTTTAATTTGAAAGTTTCTAGGTCATTTTGGCGCGGATTAGCAAAGGTTAGAAGATTGAGGATTTGGAAGGTTGATAGGTTTGACCGAGGGTTAACTTTGTTGATATCGGAATCAGATTATGGTTTCGGGAGTTGGAATAAATATGTTATGTTATTTGGAACTTGCATACAAAATTTGACTTCATTACCAGTTGATTTGATATGGCTCGACATGATTTTTGAAAGTTGAAAGTTCATTAGTTTCTTAGGCTTGAATTAGGGTGCGATTCATAGTTTGATATTGTTTTGGGTGATTTGAGGTCTCGAGCAGGTTCGTATTATGTTTTGGGATTGGTTGGTATGATTGGATGGGGTCTCGGGGGCCCTGGGTGCATTTGAGATTAACCGCGGACTATTTTGATACTTGGTTGCATTGTTAAAAAAATTCTAAGTTCTGGTGCTTCAGCACCTGCGATGGTTGGGCCGCAGCTATGACGCCATAGAAGCGGTTGGTTGAGTGCAGATGCATTGATTGGTTGGGGAAGGTTGGGTCCGCAAGTGCTAACAAGGGAGCACTGATGCACAAGTGCAGAAGCGGAGATTCCTTCGCATAAACAGATTTGGGATGGTCAAGCAGGGACCACAGGTGCGGTGAATTGTCAGCAAAAGCGGAAGCGCATGTTGAGCCGCAAAAGCAAAAGTTTCACGAACCCCGAATTCTCACCTTCGGGATCGTGATGACACCTAACATTTCATTGGCTACTCAAGCAGGCGTTAGAATAATTTATCCCATTTTCAACAGTTTAGATTAAGAAAAGAGAAAGAACTGTAATAACTGCAGAAATTTAAAGTAAAATCCAGAAGTTAAAATAGCCAAACGTCTTATACAACCCTGGACCTGGTGTCACAAGTGCACGAGCTACTAGAATAGTACAAACAAGGGTCTGCAAAGAAAGTACACATCCAAATATAAAGGAAAGGGGACTCTGATCGGAGCCAACCCTGCACCACTATAGAGTGGCAAGAGTGGTCGATGCAGCTTTTACCCGAAAAGATCGGGATCAACTCCACATGGAGCTGGAATTGGGAATTGGATTCCTATCTAAACTAGCAATGCGTGATGCTCTTAATTACGCTTCCAATCCTAATTATTCTTTTGATCATTTCTACTTTTATACTAATGAGATGCTAAAATAAACTAAGAATAATTGCTTGAAGGGTTGTCTAATAGGTAACGAGGCACTAGGGAAGTGACTTCCCCCCAGGTCAATACTTGATGGGATCTAGAGTCTAAGGTAAAGTTGTTATGTTTGGGCTCCCGATATAGTCAATGCACGACGCTACTCATTCTATACCTCTTGGTAGCTTGAGTGACTTTGCCCTAATTGACTTTCTCAAGATCAATTGAGTGTCGAAATTATACAATAAATGTAGGCTCAAGTCGGGTATTACTATCTCAAGATTTAACCCTTTAATTGGGGCTATCAATAACTTGAGTACGCCCCAATTCCATGTTGGACTGATTACCTAGATTCAAGCTCTCTTTCTCAAGAAGAGCTCAAGTAAAATAGGCTCGAATTAGTGTTTTCAACCACTAATCCAACATAGAAAACATAAATCAGTCCAAATATCAACCACCCATAATCATCTAAGCTTTAAAATACAAGACTCATAAATACCTATACTAGGGGTGAGCTAAAACCCTGGCTAATGGGTCTAGCTACTCATAACAATGGAAGAAAAAAGATAATTAGATAAAGAATAACCCATATAATATGTTTAAAAGCTAAGAATTACAGATTCAATATTAAACTAGCCACAAAATTACTCAAAATAGGTCTAAAACGGCCTTCACGCGCTCGGCTAAAAGTTAGATACCTTAAAAATCAGAAAAAGAACTATTTATACAAGGTCAAATTTTCTAGACAAAAATACCCTTATTGAGGTACCGCGGACTGCGGAAAATGCACCGCGGCCGCGGTGGCTTCACTATGGTCTGAACAAAATGGAATGCGGCCGCATAGGCTTCCAACTTCTAAAATCCCAGCTCTCTGAATCTCTTCTCCGCGGACCGCATAAAATGGATTGCGGCCGCGGTGAGACTACTGCGGTTCGCACAAAATGGATTGCGGCCGCAATGCTTGAGCTTCCAAAATTTGCACCTCTCTAAATCTCTTCACCGCGGACCGCATAAAATAGATTACGGCCGCGGTGGGTCTGTTACAACTGTGCTTTGACTTGTTCTTGGTACTTGTGTAGGTTTCACTCCTTTTTGATTTTATTTGTGACCTTTTGTCACTTTCTTGAACAAATCCTGCAAAGAAGTACAACATGTAAGCCTTTGGGACTATTTGAATGCATTTTTAATCAAAACTCAAGTAAAAAGGAGTGCAAAATGAACTAGAATCCCTAGTTATCAACTCCTCCAAACTTAAACTTTTGCTTGTCCTCAAGAAAACAAAATAAGCCCCACCTCCTTAAGAATACAACCACGAAAATGTAGCTGACCTAAAGGGACCTCATCTAGCTTCTATTAGGACTAACAATTTGCCCTCAATTCAAATGAATCATTAACAACATTCAACCTTTTAAACACCATGGTTTTAGTGCAACACAAAAATATCAAGGATTGACTCAACTCATCAAAGAAACTCTTTCTATTACTTTGTTTATTGTGGAATCCAAACTCATACTCCTCAACTCTCCATAAAGAAACCTTAATTTTAGGTTGTGGCACTTAGAACAAGGATTGTGGAAAACACTCATCTCTCTCAAAGAAAGGTCACAAGTCCGACTCTAAGTACCATAAGCTTGCCCCTTATGTGAGTCACCACTAATGTAAGCTTCATTCAACTCAAGATCATATAGGGCTTTTGTGGAGATATAGTGAAGGCTTTTGGTTCAGGGTAGGAAATATTTGGTCTAAGTAGGTTCCATCTCCCCTTAAGCACTTTATTTGCTTTATTGTGGCACACATTCTCTTGACTTTTTAAGTTATTTACTTCTTTCTTAGGGTTTAAAGAGATACACTGTCACTCTTTCTTGTTCATTTCAAACCTTTTTATCCTTTCTAAGCTTTCTACGCTTTTCATCACTATACTTTTAATGAATCCCTTCATTTCTTCCATATTGTTCATTCTTTTTGACTTTTGGATTTTCTTTCTTTTTCTTTTTGCCTTTCCTTTTCTTCGCTTTTGTACATTTTACCACTTTATTGCGTTCCCCGTCTCTCCCCCAAACTTATACTTTTGCCATGTGCTAAGGGAGGATTGCGTGCCAAGAGGGTCTTTTCAAAACGGGTAAAGGCTTGTATCATGGTTTTTTTAAGGAAACAGAGCTATGTATCAAAGGGGTTGACTAGGGACATTATCATTGGTAGGCTATTGATGTTTTCAAGATATCATTTAGATCAAGGAGAGCCTATAATCACTTCTCAAGTCAAACTAACTTAGGATTTCGCCTATACAAACATTCAGGGCAAGTTCTAGACTCAATGACGCAGGACTTGGACTTGCATTTCAAATTCTCACCACACAAGCTATAGGATTGCTAAAGAGACAGAGTCGAGGGCCCACAACGACCTTAGCTGAGATTTGAGCAACATGCATGGTCTCGAAAAATCACTTGATGATTGTCGGCCAACACAAGAGTCTCAAGTTCACAACTATCACCATCCTATACACACCATTTTGTTTTTGACCATAGGATCAAAGGCAAATGTGTTAGGCCCAAGTGAAGCTTTGCCTGAGGTACTATTACTCACTAGCTACTATTTACACACACACAAAAAAAAAAAACTCAAACCCTTAAGAAGGTGGTCATGCCATCTATCATCGAGAAGAGCCACCCGGTTCACACAAATTCTACCTTTGGAAAGAATCATGGCATTAAAAAAATCAAAGGCTTATTTGAATGCAAAACTCAAAATAAGAAGCTACCAAAATGAAATAAGAAGCTATGAATGAAAAATGCAAAAAGTAAAATGAATATGTACAAGAGGGAATTTAGACGAATATACATAATATGGAATGAATATATACATAGAAAGTAACTTTATACACATACCAAAGTTGTAAAATACGAAAAGTGAAATAAACTGGTAAAATTATGTACATACCAAAAGTTAAAATCAAGCATAATAAAAGGAAAACAGTATCATATTTACAACCCAGTATCATCAAAATAGGGCTACAACCTCAAATGAAAGCTAGCATTGTCCTCAATGCTAACTAACCAAAAATAGCTTAAACAAAAAGGATAGAGAGTAAACAAAAACTCCCTTTTGGTCCTGGGTCAGTATGGGATCATGTGCCTAGGTCCCTGGGTTCTTTGACTACTTGGGAACCTGTGACTGGATCCCTATAACCTGTGTCTACAGGGGGACCTGGGGCTTGTGAGCACGTGATTTTTGCCCTATGAGAATTACTCCCATAAAGTCAAAACAAATCATTTTTTTTTTGCAATTTTATTGATTTTTGTGGTATTTTTTGTTATTGTTTGAATTTGTTTATGCATGTTTATTTTGTTTAAATTAATAGAAAAATACAAAAATAGGTTGCATTTACATTTAGGATTCAATTTTACAATTAGGATTAATTAAGTAAGTTGTTGTTTTACAAAAATAAAAAAATCACAAAAAAATAACGTACTTTGCATTTTTAGTGTTTAATATCAAAATTTTGATTTTTTTAAATTTGGTATTTGATTATTAGTGATAATTATTATTTAGAGTTAATTAATATTTTTGATAGGTTTTATAATGTAATTTAGAATTTTACTTTTAATTTTAAAAAAAAGGAGAAGAAAGAAAAGGAAAAGAAAATAGAAAGAAAAATTGAAGAAAAAAGAAAATAAGAAGCCATGGTCTTGGGGTCATTTGAATTAAAACAGAGACAAGCACAAACCATTACTGTCCAAACCCAATCAAAATCGGCCCAGACCCGCCCCAACTCAATTCGTCTCTTTGCTTGACCAAACAACGTTGTTTGGGTTCGATTGATCCTAGATGTTGGATTAATTTTCTCAAACAGTCCGTAAATTCTCCACTACCCATTTAAACCTACCCCGACCCGTCTACCTATGCCCGATCTAACCCCAACTAACTAAAACGATCCCGTTTTCCCTCCCCTGATTAATCTGGGCCATCGATTCCCATTGATCCAACGGATCACGTTGATTTCCTCATTTAATATACCCAAACCCCAAACCCCAAACCCATAACCCCCTTACCCCTCTCAGAACCTCCCCCCCATTCGTCTCTCACCTTCAGAGACGCCCCATTAACACCGCCTCACTCCACGTTATTTCGTCACCGAAAATTGCCTAACGGCGGTTCCGGTGGTCCATTCCCTTCCAAACTTACACCATGGACTCCCCTCACCTTCCCCATTCCAAATCCCCAATCCATTTTCCTCGAATCACCCCAATAATCTTTGAATTTTAGATCAAAATTGGACCCCAAACTCTAGTTTACCCAACCAGTCCCAAATCAACACCATAAAACCGCCTTGACCCCCTCATACCCAATATATATCTGGTTTCCCTCGAATTTGGTTGAAAATTATCGAATCTTAAATCGCAAGTCCGAATTCTAAAGTCAAGACTAAACTTGAGACTTATAATGATTTTAGAGCTGGTTTCGTCACAAAATGGTGTTAATCACTTATTTTTGACAAAGAATAGGTGATTAACATCATTTGGCGATGAAATCAAAAAATTCGAGTTCCAAATGAACCAGTTGAGTTGGTAAGTTTCCAGTATTGTTTCTTTTATTTTAGTTTTGCCTCGTCTTCTTCTCTTCTTTGAGCAGTTTAATTGAGTTTTGAATTAAGTTTGAAATTGTGAATTATCCATTCGTTTTCTTTAGTTCATTTCGTAGTCATGTCGTTAATCAATCCAATAGCGGTTTTAATTTTAAATCCGGTTGAAGGTTTCAGTCCTTTATTTACTATTATTGTAATTATGATAATTTAGAACTTAGGAGTGATAATTGACAGGGGTTTAACTCAGGGGGTCTGCTAACAAAAGGTAGTGGTGCACTACTGAACTAATAAAAGAAAATATACTAAATAGTGGAATGAATTAAAAAATAAAAAAGGGACTGATAACGGCTGTCTTAATGCCCTTTTAGGACCTGGAAATCAGAGAACATGGGGGATGTAATTAAAAGGCTAAAAAATACAAGTGTAAAAGGGTATATAGTCTGGAAAGGGGAGGGACAAAATAAAAGAAGGCTGAGTACAGAACATAAAAGGGGGAAATCACTGATATATAAAGGGGGGAGGAGTCTGAAGTTGAAAAAAAAGGACCTGAAATACAAAATACAGGGAGCTGAAGAGATTTGAAGAGATAAAAATTGGAAAAAATATGGAAAAAGGGTGCTACTGTTCTATTGAGACTTGGCTCTATACTTTGAAAGTTTTCACTCTTTGAATCAATTTTTGTTTCTTCCTTTGTTCGGGCTTTGAAATGGTTTGAGGTTTAGTTAGTGAAGATATATCTTGGTGTTTATCGAGTTGGCTAGGTGTTTGAAACTGGTTTCAGCTTGGTTGAATTGCATTTTACTTGGGTTTGAACTGTGAATTTACTGTTCCATTGGATTTGGAACTAATTTTGTGGTTTCATCACTGAATCTGGGCTGCTCTATTGCTGCTGTCAATCTCTGCTGAAATACAAATTGCTGATCCTTCTTTATTTACTTGTTCCTTCAATTTCAGGTACTCATCTCACTTTCCAATGTATGAAAATGGATGAATATGAAGATTGATTCATGCGAATAGAGATTTGTATTAATGCAGTAGTCTATTCAACTATTCTGCGCTTTCAAAATTGTTTAGTTTAGTTTAATTCTATTATATTTCATTTTGTTTGCTCTGAATATGGATTGTTGCAGTAGTATTGGTTTGATAGTTCATTGCGGGGTTCCAAATGTGCATGAAAGATCATGTTGAATACTTGGTACTGTTGCAAGTTGTATGTGTCCTTAAGATTGAATAATCACTCCATTAGGTGATCAGTGTGTAAGCCAACTCATACGTTCGTATTGATGAAAGGAGCTTGTTTAAAGTCAAGTTATCAATATGATCATCTGGTTAAGAGCTTCAGTGGGTTTTTTAGTTTTAATATGTAAATAAGTATCATGAGACTGTGTTAGATTAGGATTAGGATAAAGTTGAATTGTTTATTTTGAATTGGAAGTGAAGGTTCAGAAGCATGTCTGTTTATTTAGTCTCCACAACACCTCATCCATTAGTGCGTCAATATGTGTTCAACATAAATTTAAACTCGAGTATGGATCTTTTATTTTAGGCCTGAGCATTCATCAACGACTTAATTCTGGGTAAAAATTGGTTCTGTATATCACATGATGCAAATTAGTTTATGCACAAAGATCTGGATCTTGGCTTAATAATTGCAATAACGTGCTAGTTTGGTATTGATTTCCACCTGGGTTCTCGAGTGCTAAAATTCAACAGTGAATCGAACTGATTTAAAAAAAAAAATCAAAAACTGGAAAGTTCAGTGGTCTGCTTTTCACTCGTTCTCTCAAGGGCTTGTGTCAATATTTTTGATTTCATATACTATGCGTGTGATTGTGATTCGAACTTGAGTCGATTCAGACTTAGCTCTCAACGTTTTTGGGCCATCCCATGAGCTTTGGACCACGAATCCACGTGAGTGGAAACGGACTGGTCTTATTAGCCACAACAGGCTGTTGGGCCTCATGTCTAGCCCAATTTGATTTTCAACTGTTGATCTCTTCTTAAAATTAATTGTCTCTTTATTTGCTCATATGATTAATAGTCCTTTAGCTAATTAATTAGAACTTTAGTTATGGCTAGTGTTAATTACTTAAGTCCCTTAGTTAGAATAGAAATTAAACCATAATAGACAATAATATTTCATGACTCTCTGAATTTTAGTTAGGACATCCTTTAAAATAAATTGAGGCGATCCAAGCTAAATAAAACTTCAAATGCATGGCCCTCATTTGCTTATTTCTTTTAATCTTAGAATTTGAGGCGTGCCGTTTAGCGAACTTCCATATCCCTCGCAAACTTCAACACGTAGTTTATTTAGGCGAGTTATTTAATAATAATTGATTTCCTTAAACTCGGGTGCACATTTATGTGACCCAAATCTAAATCTTAACGTTAGATAAAATATGTTGCAGACTGCGGGTGCATTTATGCGACACGGTTCAAAACATATTTTAAATGACGTTGCAATCTTCTTTTAATTAAATAAAAGCGGTTAAAAAGTTAAAATTTGCACATAGGTTCAAAATGCTTTAAAATCAGATAATTAAGCCGAATATAACAGTTGAGCGACTGTGCTAGAACCACGGAACTCGGGAATGCCTAACACCTTCTCCGGGTTAACAGAATTCCTTACCCGAATTTCCGGTTCGCGGACTGTTAAACAGAGTCAATATTTTCCTCGACTCGGAATTTTAAACAGGTAACTTGGGACACATTAAATCTCCCAAGTGGCGACTCTGAATCTCTTAATAATAAATCCCGTTTCGATTATCTTTTAATTGAAAAAACTCCCTTTATTATACTCCTTCCGGGGGTGTAGGTGAAAAAGGAGGTGTGACAGGGCTAGCTAGAGGAACCTTCCTGAGGCTCCGCCAACTCAATCACTGCATCATCAGTACGGGGAATCACCCTTCTCCTCTTTGGTGCCCTCTATAAATCCTGCTCCTGCTCAGGTTGGATAGCTGGGGTCGGGTCATGCAATAGTAGCTCTAAGGGCAAGTGATCCGTAACCTTAATTTTCTCCACTTCGACGCTCAACTCTTTCACAGACTCCTTTGATGCTCTGGTTTTTCTCAGCTTCTTTGTTTCCATTGCCAGTTCCTTCAATGTTTTTCCATGAGAATCTATAGCAGTCAATATCAATTGCTGGTTCTCCAGGAGCTTCTTCTGATTGTCTAGAAACTCCTTGAGAGTATCCTCCACTTAATGTGGGACCTGTGGCGGAGGGGGTACAGACTGGGCCGCCACCGAGGTAGAAAGCACAGACAACTTAGAAGTAGCTGCCTACATCCAGTTGTTGATACTGGCAAGGGTTTGGCTCAAATGATGGGAAGTCAATGGATAGGCTGAAGAGGAGGGGATGTTTGGGGCAATGGTAGTAGAGGGTCCAGGGGCAGTATCTGGGGTAGCTGATGGGGGCTGAGAAGGAGCTACTACTACTACTGGCTCTTAAGACTGGCCAGTAGAAGTAGTGGATTCGCCTTTAGGATCTTTGCCTTTGGGGTTGTCATCACTCTGCAGGCTGTACCAGGAAAAAGGCGCCTTTGGCTTCACCTTCACATCAAACTTCCTATTCTCCACATCCAAGTCATCAAGGTACATAGTCAAGAAATGTGGGACCCGTGTGATCACCCTAGACATCATATTCCCGACGTTTATCGGGTACCCCACCATGGTAGAAGCCACTAAGATTGCCCGAGAGATAGGCAAAACGTTCTCATGAGTAGTGGGATCTAGTCTGCTGCATACGAACGTCTCCCAACCCTTTGCTTCAAAGTTTAGAGTCCTCCTCAAAATTTGGACTCCTGCTGTCATCCATGCTGGGGTGGTACCCGGGATTGCCAGGTATTCTGCCAACCACGGACGTGCTGCCTCGGCCAGTGCTACCTTCGCTAACTATAATGATTCATCTTCCTCCATAAAGCGCAGGTAGTCATTGATTGTCTGCCCGTCAAGCTTCACTGTTAAGTTTTGCACCTTAGTCACTGTAGTGCCCTTTTTGATGTGGGCAACATTAGTGTAGAACTCCTTAACTAAGTGCTCATTTGCATTCTCAATGTTGCCTGTGAAATAATCCTAGCCCTCTCTCCCTTTGAATTTCCTCCTCACATTAGGGTTGTGAGGCAAAAGGTCCCTACCAATGAATGTCCGTTCAAGTATCAACTTCCTCTCGGGCAACCATTCTCTGAACTTGTGGTATGCCAATTCACTAATAAACCTATCTTGCCAAGCCTCCGATTTCCTGGTTCTCTCCACCCCTCCTACTTGAGGCACACACCCTTCTTCTTCTTCTTCTATGGGATCCTCACCGAGTGTTGAAGCTGCAGGAAATGTGGGAAGGGATATGATCTCGAGATCATTCCAGACCGACTGCCTTTGACGAAGCTAGAGAAAAAGCATAGTAAAAGTTTCAGGGAGTATGGTTTCTGTTGGAGAGAGCAGGCAGCAAGAGTGGACCCACCGATGAAGGAAAGTGAAATGGTAGATTATTTTCTACAAGCTTTAGAACCAACATATTATGGGTATCTAGTTTCAGCTGTGGGAAAATCTTTCAACGAGGTGGTAAAAATGGGAGGAATTGTAGAAGAAGGACTCAAGTAGAATAAGATCATGAGTTATTCGGCTATAAAGGCAACCACCCGGGCTATTCAGGGTAGCACGGGAGGAGTAATCGGGAAAAAGAAGAGAGAGGGCGTGGCAACAGTCGATTCAGGGGCTTGGTTTGGACTGAGAGGCTCACATTACCATTATAATCAGCCTAGACCCCACCACCAAAACTACCCCCACCCCAATATAGTCTACATCAATAGCACTATCCACCTCAAGAACCTCATTTTTCTGTCCACCACGCACAAGCATACAACCAACCTCTTGCCCACGCCCAATGGCGTGCTCCCGCTCCATAAAATAAAAACCCTCCTGGTCAAAGCTTCCGACCTAGTCAAGCATTCAAGGGTGAAAGGGCGCAGAAGAAGAAAACATTTACTCCATTAGGGAGTCATATACTAGTCTGTTCCACGCGCTCAGACAACTTAACATGCTGAGGCCGATACAATCCAAACTGCCAAATCCTCCTCCGAAAAATCTTGACTATTCTGTCAGTTATGAGTATTGTTCTGGTACTCTAGGCCATGACATAGAGAAGTGCTAGCACTTGAAAAATGCAATACAGGAGCTCATCGATACCAATATAATTGAAGTTTAAGCTCCTGAAGCACCCAATATCAACAAGAATCCAATGCCAGCCCATACGGAGGCAAACATGATTGAAATTATGCATAAAGGGGGAGAGCCTAAGAAGCCATCGTAGACCTTCATGACGATTCGATCCAGTGAGATAAAGGCAGTAGAACAACCAACAAAGGAGAAGTCAGTGCTCGAGTCGAGCGAAAAGAGTGTTGCGCCATCTGTGGCAGTTGAAAAAGGGTCTTCAAGTAAGGTCGCAACCAAACAAGAAAGAGTGAAGGTGATTGTACCAGGAGCGGTCAGCCAACCTGTCATAATCGTGGAAGGTGCCCGCGCAGATCGAGTTATTATCAAGCCGGTAACCCAGTTACCGATAATCAGCAACAAGGCTATTCCATGGAATTACAGACAGGTGATAGTGACCAACAAAGGGAAAGAGGTCAAAGAGGAAGTATGTGAAGCCCGGGGTCTGACTTGCTCAGGAAGGTGTTTCGCTCCCGAGGAGTTAAGAAGAGCTAAAGATAATCCAGCGCTGGCAAAAAAAGCCGTAACAGAAGAAGAAGCAGAGGAATTCTTAAGGAAGATGAAGTTGCAGGACTACTCCATCGTGGAACAGTTAAGAAAGACGCCTGCTCAAATTTCACTATTATCATTATTGATCCACTCGGACGAGCACCGCCGAGCATTAATGAAAATCATAAATGAGGCGCACGTTCCCAACAAAATCACCGTGAATCATTTGGGGAAAATAGCCAACAATATCTTCGAAGTAAACAGAGTCACTTTCTCCGATGATGAATTGCCCGTAGAGGGTACAGAGCATAAAAGGGCCCCTTATCTTACAGTGAAATGTGAGAACACTGTGGTTACACGGGTATTGGTTGACAACAGTTCAAGTGCGAACATTTGTCCTCTCTCCTCTCTAAGCAAGCTGAAAGTAGAAGATGAGGGGATCCATAAGAATAATATCTATATGCGGGGATTCGACGGCGGGGGCGAAGACTCAGTTGGGGACATGGTGTTGGAGCTGACGATAGGACCAGTGGAGTTCACAATGGAATTCCAAGTGCTGGATATAGCTGTTTCCTACAATATGCTATTAGGTCGACCGTGGATTCACACCACTAAAGCAGTACCATCAACACTACATCAGATGGTCAAATTTGAATGAGACAGACAAGAGATAGTTGTGCACGACAAAGATAATTTATGTGCTCACAGCGATACCATTGTGCCATTTGTTGAAATGGAAGATGACAGGGGGCCATGGGTCTACCAGGTTTATGACACGATGTCGGTCGAGAAAGTTCCAGAAAGGAAGTGTGTCCCAAATCCGAAGATAACCATCGCATCAGTCATGGTAGCATATGAAATGTTGAAGAATGGTTTTGTACTAGGAAAGGTTTTGGGATTAGCTTTGCAAGGTATCATACAACCAATGTCCCTCCCTAAAAATGTGAGAACCTTTGGTCTTGGATTCAAGCCCATAGCCGCAGACATAAGAAGAGCCAGGAATTTAAAGCAGAGAGCATGGGTCCTTCCAAACCCAGTCCCACGTCTCTCCAGATTATTTGTCAAGTCTGGCGCCAGAAAATGACCAGTAACAACGATTCCCAGTGCTGAGGTTGATCCTGATAAGGAGTTGATAAAAATGTTTGAGCAATTGTTCGGCGATGTGAACATGGTGGAAATCGGCGAAGGTTCTAGCGGAGCAGAAGTGCAATTTATTGGACTAAAAGCAAAGCGTAATAATTGGAAGGCTACTCCTCTCCCTACTCGGAAGGAGTCTTGGTAGTTTTCTTTGATTTTCCTTTAAGTTTGTATGGATTATTCCAGGGTTGTAATCCAGATTTCATTTTTCAATTTGTTTGAGTGTGCAAACCTTGTTATCTTTCATCTTCCAATAAAATGCAATTTCCTTTTTTCTTCATTCCTGATAATTTTATTTTGTTTTCTTCTTTTCTTTTATGTACAATTCTTTTTAAGCTGGTTCTAATGACATGCCATGCATGAGGAATCCTCAGCCCAGTCTAAAAAATCAATCTGATTCCGAAATAATAGTTCAAGAGGTAGATTGTGATCACGAGTCTGAATATGATGAAGATGAAGCTTTCGAAGAGATTAGTAAAGAATTAAATCACTTTGAGGAAAAACCCAAACCCAACTTGAATGATACCGAAGCAATCAATTTAGGGGACGTGGATAATATTAGAGAAACTAAAATAAGCGTCCATCTTGAACCGAAGATCCGGGAAGAATTAATCGAAGCACTCATTGAATATAAAGATGTTTTTGCATGGTTATATGACGGCATGCCAGGTTTAAGCACTGATTTAGTGGTTCACAAATTGCCCACTATCCGACATTCCCTCCTGTCAAGCAAAAATTGAGAAAATTCAAAACTGATATGAGTGTGAAGATTAAGGATGAAATCACCAAGCAACTGGATGCCAAGGTGATTCGAGTCACTCGATATCCTGTTTGGTTAGCTAATGTTGTGCCAGTACCGAAGAAGGACGGCAAGATCAGGGTATGCGTTGATTATCGCAATCTTAACAAAGCAATCCCAAAGGATAACTTCCCATTACCCAATATCCACATTCTGATATATAATTGTGCCAACCGTGAAATCAAATCTTTTATGGATTGCTATGCCTGGTATTATCAGATTCTAATGGATGAGAAAGATTCAGAAAAAGACAGTATTCATCATACCGTGAGGAACTTATTGCTATCGGGTAATGCCGTTTGGTTTGACGAATGCGGGGCAACATACATGAGAGCGATGACTACTGTGTTTCACGATATGATACACAAGGAAATCAAGGTGTACGTAGATGATGTGATCATTAACTCAAAGCAGCAGGCCGACCTTGTCGGAGATTTGAGGAAATTCTTCCAGAGACTTCGCAGGTACAACCTCAAGCATAACCCTGCCAAGTGTGCATTTGGTGTTCCATCCAAAAAACTATTGGGATTCCTAGTCAGCTGACGAGGCATTGAGTTGGACCCATCAAAGGTCAAAGTTATCTAAGAATTGCCACCTCCGAGGAACAAGACCGAGGTGATGAGTCTGTTAGGGAGGTTAAACTACATCAGCACGTTTATTGCTCAGCTCACGACAACTTGTGAGCCCATTTTCAAGTTGCTGAAGAAGGATGCTGCGGTCAAATGGACTGATGAGTGTCAAGAAGCATTTGATAAGATAAAGGGGTATCTGTCGAACCCACCTGTGTTGGTCCCACCGGAACTAGGGAGAACTTTGATTCTTTACTTAACAGTCTTGGAAAATTCATTTGGCTATGTACTAGGGCAGCATGACATCACTGGCAGGAAGGAACAGGCCATCTATTATCTTAGCAAGAAGTTCACGGCTTATGAGATTAAGTACACTCAGCTTGAGAGGACGTGTTGCGCCCTAACTTAGATAGCACAAAAGTTGAAACATTATTTGTCGTCTTACACTACTTACCTTATTTCTCGCTTGGACGCATTGAAGTACATCTTCCAAAAGCCTATGCCCACAGGGAGACTTGCAAAGTGGCAGATTTTACTCACCGAGTTTGACATCGTCTATGTGATGAGGACTACAATAAAAGACCGAGTATTGGCCGATCACTTGGCCGAGAACCCGGTCGATGAAGAATACGAGCCATTGAGGATTTATTTTCCTGATGAAGAGGTGATGCATATTGATGAGCTGGAACTGATTGGGAAACCAGGTTGGAAACTTTTCTTTGATGGGGATGCAAACATGAAAGGAGTTGGAATATGGGCTGTGCTTATTTCTAAAATAGGGCATCACTATCCTGTTACGGCTAAACTTCATTTCTATTGTACCAACAATATGTCTAAGTACAAGGCATGTATTTTGGGTTTAAGGTTAGCCGTAGACATGGATGTCCAGGAAGTTTTGGTCTTGGGAGACTCGGACCTTCGGTGATCTGACAAGGAATTGAGTTGTGAAAATCTTGAAGCGCAAAGCAAGACAATTGGAGAATTGATTGGTTAAATAGACTGGGTTGATCAATCCCAAATGCATACCATGAGTATTGGGATCGGCTACCCCATTGAGATAAGTTTCTTTTCCTCTCTCAAACAATCTTCTATAGGAGGATTTTCTTCTTTATTCCTATATTTTAAAGTCATCGCATTTCATTTGGGTTTTATTTAGCTAAGGCTTTTTCAATGATAGTTTGATTTTAACAAATAAGAAGGAATTTAAATTCTTACTGCTAGCTTCCAATACGACGCAAAACGAAATGCGGCTAGAACATGACAGAGACAATAGATGGGATGTAAGGTGTCATTAAAAGTTCAATTGGTGGAGTGGTTTAAGATCTCATGAGAAATGTAAGGATTCAGATAAAAAGTTTAGAAGCAAAAAACAACAGCTGGGGATCCTACGGCTAAGGATCAATCAGAGGGTAAGAAATTGTCGACCAAGTTCAAGGTAGTCAGACAAAGCAGAGCATGAAACTGACCAGATTTTTCTTTGATTTGAAACAGGGACATGAAATGTTGTTGATGGCAGAGAAACCTTCCGCAAGGAAAGAGCAAGTACCAAACAGATGCACTCAACTATCAAACTAGGGCATTAAATTTTCTTTTGTTTTGTCTATTTGTGTGGAAGTCAGGCATCCACCTGGAGAACAAGGAACAATAGTTGAATATTTTGGAGGTCAGGCATCCACCTAGAGAACAAGGAACAATATTTGAAGATTTTGGAAGTCAGACATCCACCTGGAGAATAAGGAACAATAGTTGAAGATTTTGGAAGTCAGGCGTCCACCTGGAGAACAAGGAATAATAATTGAAGATTAAGGAATTCAGGCATCCAACTGGAGAACAAGGAACAATAGTTGAAGATTTTTGAAGTCAGGCGTCCACCTGGAGAACAAGGAACAATAGTTGAAGATTTTGGAAGACAGGCGTCCACCTAGATAACAAGGAACAATAGTTGAAGATTTTGGAAGTTAGGCGTCCACCTGGAGAACAAGGAACAATAGTTGAAGATTTTGGAAGTCAGGATTCCACCTGGAGAACAAGGAACAATAGTTGAAGATTTTGGAAGTCAGGCGTCCACCTGGAGAACAAGGAACAATAGTTGAAGATTTTGGAAGTCAGGCGTCCATCTGGAGAACAAGGAACAATAGTTGAAGATTTTTGGAAGTCAGGCGTCTACCTGAAGAACAAGGAATAATAGTTGAAGTTCAGCAATCTGGCAAGCATTCCACATTACAATTTAAGTCGGCAATAAAGGAATTTCGCTTGGAGAATACAAGTCAAACAAGTAGCAGAAACTGCAAGATCAAGCTTGAGAGGTATAGAATAGATCTTTGTAATGCATAGATCATAGTTTAGTCTAGCTTCTTTAATTTTGTCATGGTGTAATAAGGAGGTCAGTAAGCAGTAGCAACAACAACAGTGAGATCACAGCTTCATGGTAGTCCCAATAACCAAAACTTCCTGAACTATATTAACCTGATTCCTTTTTAGCAAGGATATGTGGGAAACCTTTGAAGCAGAGGTTCGGTCAAATCTTTCAAAAGATGCTTCCCACGGAGTATTCAAACGGGCAAGAATCGCTCGTATCCGCTCACTTTATCTTTGCACGAAAACTCTTCGTGTTTCTGAGCAAAGAGGGGAAGTTGTGAGCACGTGATTTTTTCCCTATGAGAATTACTCCCATAAAGTCAAAACAAATCAATTTTTTTTTTTGTAATTTTGTGGATTTTTATGGTATTTTCTGTTATTGTTTGCATTTATTTATGCATGTTTATTTTATTTAAATTAATGAAAAAATACAAAAATAGGTTGCATTTACATTTAGGATTAATTAAGTAAGTTGTTGTTTTACAAAAATAAAAAAATCACAAAAAAATAACGTACTTTGCATTTTTAGTGTTTAATATCAAAATTTTGATTTTTTTTTAATTTGGTATTTGATTATTAGTGATAATTATTATTTAGAGTTAATTAATATTTTTGATAGGTTTTATAATTTAATTTTAGATTTTACTTTTAATTTTAAAAAAAAAGGAGAAGAAAGAAAAGGAAAAGAAAATAGAAAGAAAAATTGAAGAAAAAAGAAAATAAGAAGTCATGGTCTTGGGGTCATTTGAATTAAAACAGAGACAAGCACAAACCATTACCGTCCAAACCCAATCAAAATCAGCCTAGACCCGCCCCAACCCAATCCGTCTCTTTGCTTGACCAAACAACATCGTTTGGGTTCGATTGATCCTAGATGTTGGATTAATTTTATCAAACGGCCCGTAAATTCTCCACTACCCATTTAAACCTACCCCGAATCGTCTACCCATGCCCGATCCAACCCCAAATAACTAAAACGACCCCGTTTTCCCTCCCCTGATTAATCTGGACCATCGATTCCCATTGATCCAACGGATCACGTTGATTTCCTCATTTAATATACCCAAACCCCAAACCCCCTTACCCCTCTCAGAACCTCCCCCCCACTCATCTTTCACCTTCAGAGATGCCCCATTAACGCCGCCTCACTCGGCCTTATTACGCCACCGAAAATCACCCCCCGGCGGTTCCGGTGGTCCATTCCCTTCCAAACTTACACCATGGACTTCCCTCACCTTCCCCATTCCAAATCCGCAATCCATTTTCCTCAAATCACCCCAATAATCTTCGAATTTTAGATCAAAATTGGACCCCAAACCCTAGTTTACCCAACCAGTCTCAAATTAACACCATAAAACCGCCTTGACCCCCTCAGACCCAATATATATCTGGTTTCCCTCGAATTTGGTTGAAAATTGTCTAATCTTAAATCGCAAGTCCGAATTCTAAAGTCAAGACTAAACTTGAGACTTATAATGATTTTCGAGCCAGTTTCATCACAAAATGGTGTTAATCACTTATTTTTGACAAAGAACAAGTGATTAACATCATTTGGCGATGGAATCGAAAAATTCGAGTACCAAATGAACTAGTTGAGTTGGTAAGTTTCCAGTATTGTTTCTTTTATTTTAGTTCTACCTCGTCTTCTTCTCTTCTTTGAGCAGTTTAATTGAGTTTTGAATTAAGTTTGAAATTGTGAATTATCCATTCGTTTTCTTTAGTTCATTTCGTAAATCAATCCAATAGCGATTTTAATTTTCAATCCGGTTGAAGGTTTCGGTCCTTTGTTTACTGTTATTATAATTATGATAATTTAGAACTTAGAAGTGATAATTGAAAAGTGTTTAACTCAGGGGGTCTGCTAACAAAAGGTAGTGGTGCACTACTGAACTAATAAAAGAAAATATACTAAGTAGTGGAATGAATTAAAAAATGAAAAGGGGAATGGTAACGGCTGGCTTAATTCCTTTTTAGGAGCTGAAAATCAGAAAACATGGGGGATGTCATTAAAAGGCTAAAAAATACAGGTGTAAAAGGGTATACAGTCTGGAAAGGGGGGGACAAAACAAAAAAAGGCTGAGTACTGAACATGAAAGGGGGAACTCACTGATATATAAAGAGGGGAGGAGTCTGAAGTTGAAAAACAAAGGGAGCTGAAATACAAAATACAGGGAGCTGAAGAGATTTGAAGAGATAAAAATTGGAAAGAATACAAAAAAAAGGGTGCTACTGTTCCATTGAGGCTTGGCTCTATACTTTGAAAATTTTCACTCTTTGAATCAATTTTTGTTTCTTCCTTTGTCCGGGCTTTGAAATGGTTTGAGGTTTAGTTAGTGAGGACCGATCTTGGTGTTTATCGAGTTGGCTAGGTGTTTGAAACTGGATTCAGCTTGGTTGAATTGAATTTTTCTGGGTTTTGAACTGTGAATTTTACTGTTCCATTGGATTTGGAACTAATTCTGTGGTTTCATCACTGAATTTGGGGTGCTCTATTACTGCTATCAATCTCTGCTGAAATACAAATTGCTGATCCTTCTTTATTTACTTGTTCCTTCAATTTCAGGTACTCATCTCATTTCCAATGTATGAAAATGGATGAATATGAAGATTGATTCATGTGAATAGATATTTGTATTAATGCAGTAGTCTATTCAACTATTTTGCGCTTTCAAAATTGTTTAGCTTAGTTTAATTCTCTTATATTTTGTTTTGTTTGCTCTGAATATGGACTGTTGCAGTAGTATTGGTTTGATAGTTTATTGTGGGGTTCCAAATGTACATGAAAGATCATGTTGAATACTTGGTATTGTTGCAAGTTATATGTGTCCTTAAGATTGAATAATCACTCCATTAGGTGATCAGTGTGTAAGCCAACTCATGCGTTCGTACTGTTGAAAGGAGCTTGTTTAAAGTCAAGTTATCAATATGATAATCTGGTTAAGTGCTTCTGTGATTTTTTTTAGTTTTATTATGTAAATAAGTATCACGAGACTATGTTAGATTAGGATTATGATAGAGTTGAATTGTTCATTTTGACTTGGAAGTGAAGGTTCAGAAGCAGGCCTGTTTATTTAGTCTCCACAACACCTCATCCATTAGTGCATCAGTATGTGTTCAACATCAATTTAAACTCGAGTATGGATATTTTATTTTAGGCCTGAGCATTCATCAACGTCTTAATTCTAGGTAAAAATTGGTTTTGCATATCACATGATGCAAATTAGTTCATGCACAGAGATCTGGATCTTGGCTTAATAATTGCAATAACGTGCTAGTTTGGTATTGATTTCCACCCGGGTTCTCGAGTGCTAAAATACAACTTTGAATTGAACTGATTTTAATAAAAAAATAATCAAAAATTGGAAAGTTCAGTGGTCTGCTTTGCACTCGTTCTCTCAAGGGCTTGTGTCAATATTTTTGATTTTATATACTGTGAGTGTGAATTGTGATTCGAACTTGAGTCGATTCAGACTTAGCTCTCAGCGTTTTTGGGCCATCCCATGGGCTTTGGGCCACGAATCCACGTGAGTGGAAACAGACTGGTCTTATTAGCCACAACAGGCTGTTGGGCCTCATGTCTAGCCCAATTTGATTTTCAACCGTTGACCTCTACTTAAAATTAATTGTCTCTTTATTTTCTCATATGATTAATAGTCCTTTAGCTAATTAATTTGAACTTTAGTTATGGCCGGTGTTAATTACTTAAGTCCCTTAGCTAGAATAGGAATTAAACCATAATAGACAATAATATTTCATGACTCACTGAATTTTAGTTAGGATATCCTTTAAAATAAATTGAGGCGAGCCAAGCTAAATAAAACTTCAAATGCCTGACCCTCATTTGCTTTTTTCTTTTAATCTTAGAATTCGAGGCGTGTTGTTTAGCGAACTTCCATCGCCCTCGCAAACTTCAATGCGTAGTTGCTTTAGGTGCGTTATTTAATAATAATTGATTTCCTTAAACTCGGGTGTGTATTTATGTGATCCAAATTTAAATCTTAACGTTAGATAAAATATATTGCGGATTGCGGGTGCATTTATGCGACGCGGTTCAAAATATATTTTAAATAACATTGCAAACTTCCTTTAATTAAATAAAAGTGGTTAAAAAGTTAAAATTTGCACATAGGTTCAAAATGCTTTAAAATCAGATAATTAAGCTGAATATAACAGTTGAGAGACCGTGCTAGAACCACGGAACTCAGGAATGCCTAACACCTTCTCCCGTGTTAATAGAATTCCTTACCTGAATTTCTGATTCGCGGACTGTTAAACAGAGTCAATCTTTTTCTCGACTCGGAATTTTAAACCAGTGACTTGGGACACCATAAATCTCACAATTGGCGACTCTGAATCTCTTAATAATAAATCCCGTTTCGATTGTCCTTTAATTGGAAAAACTCCCTTTATTATACTTCTTCCGGGGGTGTAGGTGAAAAACGAGGTGTGACAGCTCTGGCGACTCCGCTGGGGATAGATAACCCAGACCCACTGGTTCAGGGTTAGAAATTCAAGCTTGGAATAATTGTTGTATTTGGCTTTATTTATTATCTGGTTACATATTTTGTCCTAATGTGCTAAGTGTTGCTTTTACCGCTTTAATATTATCTGAACTGTATATATAAACTGCTACGAAACCACTCTCTTCTCTCTCCTGAGGGGTGCACGCTGGTTGTGACTTCTTTCTGTTAATGTCATATCCCAACTAGAACGAGGTTCGGACAAGTTGCAAAGCCGGATGATCTTTTGGTTACCGGTACGCAGCCCCCCTAGCTCGAGTTGTCCGCTCGGGTAAGCCAGGTCTAGAACAAATAAATCCAGGTTTTAAATCTAGTATAACAAGACCTCATGCCGGATCCCTAGAAGAACTTTTGTGTGCATCATGTGCATTTTGACTTTGGAGACTCAACACAGGGATTGGGTCTGTCTAGGACAGGTGTACCGAAAATGAAAAAAAGATCATCCTGATGCATCTTACTTACTACTTGTGCATTTATTTGCTTCGGACTTGCATGCTGATCGGCTTAGGAATATTAGGAAAAGTTGAGAAAAGAGAAATAGCAGTGTGAGGGTTAAGAGAGTTAATCGCCTGTTTTGAAAAAAACCAATGTCCAATAGTGTTGAAACTCTGTCGAATTTTTTTTTATTGAGAAAATTGAAATGAAAAAAAAATGTCTTGTTTTCAAAAATAGTTTGTTTTATTTGGCAGAACTACGTAATTTTGATTCTCTCCGGATGTGGGATATGTAGGCAACCCATATTGGGTTCAACTATTTTGAAAAAAATTAAAAAAAAAAAAAATTTAGGGGTAAATAAAATGTCATTGTCTTAAGTAAAGGTAATACCATTCTTGTCCAAAATAGCCAAATGTCCCCAAAAGGACGTCGGAAGGCCGTTTTTGCAAGAATAACCGCCTCTAGTCATTTCTCAAAATTTTTTGGCCGGTTAGCAAACACATCCTTAAAATCTTCATCCTCGAGGTGCTGAAAGGCCGCATTTGCAAAACCGAATTTTATTTTTAATTGAAAAAAAAGTGTCAATTTTGTTTTTGAGTCAAAATGAGTCTTGATTTAGCTTAATCACCCTAATAAATGTGCAGAATGAGCACAAGTCCCAGTTTGCCAATAACAGTTAGAAGCAAGATCCCTTTGGAGTTGCATATGTGGTGGGAGGATCTGGGAAAATCAGATCAAGATAAGGTCAATCTACACTTGGGAGGTCTCACCGGGTTGTTAAAGATCAGGCCTAGAGGAGATATCATAAAGGCTTTGGTTACGTTTTGGGACCCGGCCCATAATGTATTTGATTTCTCGAATTTTGAACTCACCCCAACCTTGGAAGATATAGCAGGTTATGTGGAAAATACTGAGGGTTTGAGGCATAAGTATCTGATCGCTCCAAGAGCTGTTAACTCTCACAAAGATAAGCAAAGGAGTCCCGTATTCTGAGTTGGAGGTTGGTTTTTCCACTCTACATTTTATATACCTGAGGTACGGGCATGTAGGAGGGTTCAACGATCCGAAAAACGGGGTTTGTAGCAAAGGGAACCAAACAAAATGGGATGAGCATAGGCATTTTGCTTTCATGGTAGCTTTCTTAGGCCTTGTGGTATTTCCCCAAAAAGACGGGAATATCGATTTGCGGGTGGCTGGAGTCGTCAAGGTCCTGATTACCAATGCCAGGAGCACTCTTGCCCTTATGATAGTGTATGAGATATACCGAGCTCTCACGGCTTGTAAAGCTAGGGCAGATTTCTTCGAGGGATGCAATTTTCTATTACAAATGTGGATGATCAAGCACCTGTGTCACCACCCTCAGTATATGAGTTATGGATCCACAGAGAAAAGTTGCATTGAAGATTTCAACACATGGGTTTTAGGGTTCAAGTTGCCAGAAGGGTTTGGAGATTGGATATCCCGCCTCCGCTCTATCACTGCGGGACAAATAGAATGGACACTGGGTTGGCTCCCTGTTGAAGAAATTGTGTATATGCCCGCCACTGGTCCTTACTTCCTCCTAATGGGTCTTCGAGGTATTCAACCTTATGCTCCCTACCGAGTAATGAGACAGTTGGGAAGGTGTCAGGTGATGCACCTAGACGAAGATCTTAACATTCATGCTGTCGAGGTTAGTTCCGATGGTCAATTTCATGAAGAAATAGTTCGTTTTATTTGGAACGAGTGCCAGTATTTGAAAGCGAACACTCGAGTGCATGACTTATCTAAAGGTGAAGTCTCACCTACCTATCTTGCCTGGTATAGAAAGAACAACACTTCAAGGGCCGAACCAGAAAGACCAGCCAAAAAGACTCACATTCAGGAATTCGTTGAGGCGTCTCAAGAACAGTGGGCGTGGTTGGCCAAGGAAAATGAGTACAAGGCCACAATAGGGAAGTTGGAAAAACAATTCAAAGAACTTCAAATCGAGAATAGCTTGCAAGCCACGTAGGATGAAGGCGAGAAGAAAAAGCCGACTCAGGAAAATGAGGCCCTCCAAGCCCAAATCCAGAAAATGAGAATAGCTGCTAGAAATTCGGAAAGAAATCGAGTGGATGAAAGGCTTATAGATGGGATGAGGAAGAAAGCATATGAGTTTCAAGATGACCTAGAGAAGTCCGAGGACAATTTAGCAAAAATTCGGATTCAATTGGAAGGGCGGGCACAGTTCGCGCAGCAAATGAAAAGGAACTATGAAAGGACAATCACCAACCTGAAGAGAAAAGTAATTACCCTAGAGAATGAGATGGCCAAGCAAGCCTGAGACTTTAAAGCTGATAGGGAACACTGTCACGATTTGATATCCCAAATGGAGGAAGAAATACAACAGTCACAGAAACAAAACCGTCACGACACTTAGGTGTTAAAAGCTCGAAATTAGCAGGTTGGGCATTTGCTTCAGGAAAAGGGTAGAATCTGAGAGAGGGTCAGAGCCATTGCGGACTACATTGTTGTGAAATGTCAAGCGTGTGAGGACATGACTTGTACCCCTTTCTTCGCTGCAGTGATGATGTTCGTACGCCAGATAATGAGTAACTTGGAGAAGCTTCAAAGGGATTTTGCATATAGGCCCGTGTCGAGACCGAATAATGTCCCACGGGCACCAGGTGCATTTGAAGCATTAATGTATTCATGATTTTAGTTGGAGTTCGTCAGTTTGTATTCAAGTTTGCATTTATCAGTCAGAGTCTGTTATCTTACTTTAGGGTTTGTGTTGTCGTTGTGCTGTTAGAGTATTTTAGAGTTTGTTAAATTTCGTAATAAATATGTTGTTATAATGAACGCATTTTCCTTTTGTTCTAAAACATATTAATACTTACTTTTTACCGCCAGAACTATGCTCGGTCTAATTCATACGGGGTCATGATACGTAGGCAATCTCTATAAGATTCGACCATAACTAAAAAAAAGAATAAAATGAAAAAAGAGAGGAATAAAAAATAAGCAGGAGTAACAATAAAGGGAAAGGTCATAAATAGGAAAAGCCGGGATGACATAAGCAACCAAGCAAATGCATGATAAAAATGACTAATTGCTTAGGTGCATTTCATTCCTATGTGCGATTGCCTATTTGTTAAAGCTCTAATCACTAACAAGTTTGGTTATTGCTTTTCAGAATTCAAGCAGTTATTTCACATAAGCATACTAGCAAATGACCATTACCAAACTAGATCCAAAGGTGAAATAATCATGTCTATCCCAAATGTAGATACAAGCACCGAGGTAGAAGAGTTGGATGTGAACACAATGAAAGAAGAAGTGTATAAACTTAAACAGCAGATGGCTGAGATGTATCAGGCCTGGACCAAGGGGCAACCACCACCAGCTTACCCTGCTAACCCTGCTTCCACCCCACCACCGGCTCAGTCTCAGGATCATCCTGCCACCGATCCAAGCTTTCCCATTTACCGACACTACCATGGCATTACTTCTCATATACCATAAGCTCCACTACCAAAACCAATTCCATAACCTCCTCCGCCAGTCACCCCTGTCTTTGTGGCATCTCCACCAGCCGCACTCCACAAATCATCTAGCGAGCCTATGTTCCAGGCTCAGGACAACCAGTACTACCCCCCGGAGCCCACCTTCAAAGCTCCCGAAACCTACCCGTATAACCCATGTTCTGACCTCCCGAGAGAAGCTGAGAGACCAGCTAAAAATCCTAAACATGAGGAGACGTTCAGGAAAGTTAAGAGCTTAGAACGGTCATTCCGGGGCATGCGGGGATTGGGAGGACAAGTAAGTGTGGCCTACAAAGACCTATGTCTGTTTCCTGATGTGGAATTGCTGACGGGGTTCAAAATGCCTAAGTTTGATTTATACAACGGGCACGGTGATCCAGTGGCCCATTTCAGAGGCTTTTGTAGTAAAATGAGGGGAGCGAGAGGAAATTAATGGCTTACTTCAGTCAAAGTTTGAGTGGATCGGCGCTGAAATGGTACACCCGGCAAGATCATGGAAGGTGGTACACGTGGGATAATCTGGCACAAGCATTCGCTTGTCACTTCCAATACAATCTCGAGATCATTCCGGACCGATTGTCTTTGACGAAGTTAGAGAAAAAGCATAGTAAAAGCTTCAGGGAGTATGGTTTCCATTGGAGAGAGCAGGCAACAAGAGTGGACCCAACGATGAAGGAAAGTGAAATGGTAGATTATTTTCTACAAGCTTTAGAACCAACATATTATGGAAATCTGGTTTCAGCTGTGGGAAAATCTTTCAACGAGGTGGTAAAAATGGGAGGAATGGTAGAAGAAGGACTCAAGTCGAATAAGATCATGAGTTATTCGGCTATAAAGGCAACCACCCAGGCTATTCAGGGTGGCACGAGAGGAGTAATCGGGAAAAAGAAGAGAGAGGGCGTGGCAACAGTCGATTCAGGGGCATGGTTTGGACTGAAAGGCTCACATTACCATTATAATCAGCCTAGACCCCACCACCAAAACTACCCCCACCCCCAATATAGTCTACCCCAACACCACTATCCACCTCCAGAACCTCATTTTTCTGTCCACCACGCACAAGCATACAACCAACCTCCTGCCCACGCCCAATGGCGTGCTCCCGCTCCACAAAATAAAAACCCTCCTGGTCAAAGCTTCCGACCTAGTCAAGCATTCAAGGGTGAAAGGGCGCAGAAGAAGAAAACATTTACTCCATTGGGGGAGTCATATACTAGTCTGTTCCACACGTTCAGACAACTTAACATGCTGAGGCCGATACAGTCCAAACTGCCAAATCCTCCTCCGAAAAATCTTGACTATTCTTTCAGTTGTGAGTATTGTTCTGGTACTCCAGGCCATGACATAGAGAAGTGCTGGCACTTGAAAAGTGCGATACAGGAGCTCATTGATACCAATATAATTGAAGTTCAAGCTCTGAAGCACCCAATATCAACAGGAATCCAATGCCAGCCCATCCGGAGGAAAACATGATTGAAATTGTGCATAAAGGGGGAGAACTAAGAAGCCATCGCAGACCATCATGACGATTTGATCTAGTGAGATAAAGACAGTAGAACAGCCAACAAGGGAGAAGTCAGTTCTCGAGTCGAGCGAAAGGAGTGTTGAGCCATCTGTGGCAGTTGATAAAGGGTCTTCAAGTAAGGTCGCAACCAAGCAAGAAAGAGTGAAGGTGATTGTACCAGGAGCGGTCAGCCAACCTGTCATAATCGTGGAAGGTGCCCGTGCAGATCGAGTTATTATCAAGCCGGCAATTCAGTTACCGATAATCAGCAGCAAGGCTACTCCATGGAACTACAGACAGGTGGAAGTGACATACAAAGGGAAAGAGGTCAAAGAGGAAGTATGTGAAGCCCGGGGTCTGACCCACTCAGGAAGGTGTTTCGCTCCCGAGGAGTTAAGAAGAGCTAAAGATAATCCAGCGCTGGCAAAGAAAGTCGTAACAGAAGAAGAAGTAGAGGAATTCTTAAGGAAGATGAAGTTGCAGGACTACTCCATCGTGGAACAGTTAAGAAAGACGCTTTCTCAAATTTCACTATTATCATTATTGACCCACTCGGACGAGCACCGCCGAGCATTAATGAAAATCTTAAATGAGGCGCACGTTCCAGACAAAATCACCGTGAATAATTTAGAGAAAATAGCCAACAAAATCTTTGAAGTAAACAGAGTCACTTTCTTCGATGATGAATTGCCCGTAGAGGGTACAGAGCATAAAAGGGCCCTTTATCTTGCAGTGAAATGTGAGAACTCTGTGGTTACACGGGTATTGGTTGACAATGGTTCAAGTGCGAACATTTGTCCTCTCTTAACTCTAATCAAGCTGAAAGTAGAAGATGAGAGGATCCATAATAACAATATCTGTGTACGGGGATTCGACGGCGGGGGCAAAGACTCAGTTGGGGACATGGTGTTGGAGCTGACGATAGGACCAGTGGAGTTCACAATGGAATTCCAAGTGCTGGATATAGCTGTTTCCTACAATCTGCTATTAGTTCGACCGTGGATTCACGCCACTAAAGCAGTACCATCAACACTACATCAGATGGTCAAATTTGAATGGGATAGGGAGGAGATAGTTGTGCACGACAAGATAATTTATGTGCTCACAGAGACACCATTGTGCCATTCGTTGAAATGGAAGATGACAGGGGGCCATGGGTCTACCAGGTTTCTAACACGATGTCGGTCGAGAAAGTTCCAGAAAGGAAGTGTGTCCCAAATCCGAAGATAACCACTGCATCAGTCATGGTAGCATATGAAATGCTGAAGAATGGTTTTGTACCAGGAAAGGGTTTGGGATCAGCTCTGCAAGGCATCATACAGCCAGTGTCCCTCCCTGAAAATGTGAGAACCTTTGGTGTGGGATTCAAGCCCACTGCCGCAGACATAAAAAGAGCCAGGAATTTAAAACAGAGAGCATGGGTCCTTCCAAAGCCGGTCCCACGTCTCTCCAGATTATTTGTCAAGTCTAGTGCCAGAAAATGACCAGTAACAATGATTCCCAGTGCTGAGGTTGATCCTGATAAGGAGTTGATAGAAAGGTTTGAGCAGTTGTTCGGCGGTGTGAACATGGTGGAATTCGACGAAGGTTCTAGCGGCACAGAAGTGCAATTTATTGGACCAAAAGCAAAGCTTAATAATTGGAAGGCTACTCCTCTCCCTACTCGGAAGGAGTCTTGGTAGTTTCTTTGATTTTCCTTTAAGTTTGTATGGATTATTCCAGGGTTGTAATCCCGATTTCATTTTTCAATTTGTTTGAGTGTGCAAACTTTGTTATCTTTCATCTTCCAATAAAATGCAATTTCCTTTTTTCTTCATTCCTGATAATTTTATTTTGTTTTCTTCTTTTCTTTTCTATACATTACTTTTTACGCTGGTTCTAATGACATGGCATGCATGAGGAATCCTCAACCCAGTCTAAAAAATCAATCTGATTTCAAAATAATTGTTCAAGAGGTAGATTGTGATCACGAGTCTGATTATGATGAAGATGAAGCTTTCAAAGAGATTAGTAAAGAATTAAATCACTTTGAGGAAAAATCCAAACCCAACTTGAATGATACAAAAGCAATCAATTTAAGGGACGCGGATAATATCAGAGAAACTAAAATAAGTGTCCATCTTGAACCGAAGATCCGGGAAGAATTAACCGAAGAACTCATTGAATATAAAGAAGTTTTTGCGTGGTCATATGACAACATGCCAGGTTTAAGCACTAATTTAGTGGTTTACAAATTGCCCACTAATCCGGCATTCCCTCATGTCAAGCAAAAATTGAGAAAATTCAAAACTGATATGAGTGTGAAGATTAAGGAAGAAATCACCAAGCAACTGGATGCCAAGGTGATTCGAGTCACTCAATATCCTGTTTGGTTAGCTAATGTTGTGCCAGTACCGAAGAAGGACGGTAAGATCAGGGTATGCATTGATTACCGCAATCTTAACAAAGAAAGCCCAAAGTATAACTTCCCATTACCCAATATCCACATTCTGATTGATAATTGTGCCAAGCATGAAATCAGATCTTTTGTGGATTGCTGTGCCGGATATCATCAGATTCTAATGGATGAGAAAGATGCGGAAAAAGACAATATTCATCACACCGTGGGGAACTTACTGCTATCGGGTAATGCCGTTTGGTCTGAAGAATGCAGGGGCAACATACATGAGAGCAATGACTACTGTGTTTCACGATATGATACACAAGGAAATCGAGGTGTACGTGGATGATGTGATCATTAAGTCAAAGCAACAGGCCGACCATGTCGGAGAATTGACGAAATTCTTCCAGAGACTTCGCAGGTACAACCTCAAGCTTAACCCTGCCAGGTGCGCATTTGGTGTTCCATCCGAAAAACTGTTGGGATTCCTAGTCAGCCGACGAGGCATTGAGTTGGACCCATCAAAGGTCAAAGTTATCTAAGAATTTCCACCTCCGAGGAACAAGACCGAGGTGATGAGTCTATTATGGAGGTTAAACTACATCAGCAGGTTTATTGCTCAGTTTACGACAACTTGTGAGCCCATTTTCAAGTTTCTGAAGAAGGATGCCGCGGTCAAATGGACTGATGAGTGTCAAGAAGCATTTGATAAGATAAAGGGGTATTTGTCGAACCCACATGTGTTGGTCCCACCAGAACTAGGGAGACCTTTGATTCTTTACTTAACAGTCTTGGAAAATTCATTTGGCTGTATACTAGGGCAGCATGACATCACTGGCAAGAAGGAACAGGCCATCTATTATCTTAGAAAAAAGTTCACGGCTTATGAGGTTAAGTACACTCACCTTGAGAGGACGTGTTGCGCCCTAACTTGGATAGCACAAAAGTTGAAACATTATTTGTCGTCTTACACTACTTACCTCATTTCTCGCTTGGACGCGTTGAAGTATATCTTCCAAAAGTCTATGCCCACAGGGAGACTTGCAAAGTGGAAAATTTTACTCATGGAGTTTGACATCGTCTATATGATGAGGAATGCAATGAAAGGCCAAGCATTGGCCGATCACTTGGTCGAGAACCCGGTCGATGAAGAATACGAGCCATTGAGGATTTATTTTCTTGATGAAGAGGTGATGCATATTGATGAGCTGGAACTGACTGGGAAACCAGGTTGGAAACTTTTCTTTGATGGGGCTGCAAATATGAAAAGAGTTGGAATAAGGGCTGTGCTTATTTCTGAAATAGGGCATCACTATCCTGTTACGGCTCAACTTCGTTTCTATTATACCAACAATATGTCTAAGTACGAGGCATGCATTTTGGGTTTAAGGTTAGCTGTAGACATGGATGTCCAGGAAGTTTTGGTCTTAGGAGACTCGGACCTTCTGGTGCATCAAATTCAAGGAGAATGGGAGACACGAGATTTGAAGCTAATAACGTACCGATAATGTCTACATGATCTTTGTCAGCGGTTTCGATCAGTGGAGTTCAGGCATATCCCAAGGGTCCATAATGAAGTTGCCGATGCTTTGGCTACCTTGGCATCAATGTTGCACCTTACGGACAAAGCTTATGTTGATCCTTTACATATTCAAGTCCGCGATCAACATGCTTACTGTAACGTGATAGAGGAAGAACTTGATGGAGAACCATGGTTTCGTGATATCAAGGAGTACATCAGAGTGGGGATATATTCGATGCAAGCCACGAGGGATCAAAAGAGAACAATTCGACGGTTGGCGAATGGATTTTTCTTCAGTGGAGGAGTTTTGTATAAAAGAACACCAGACCTTGGGTTGTTGAGATGCATCGATGCTAGACAAACCAGACTGTCATGTCCGAAGTACATTCAGGAGTTTGGGGACCGCATATGAGTGGATATGTTCTGGCAAAGAAAATTCTTCGAGCAGGATATTATTGGCTCAGCATGGAGCGCGATTGTATCAGTTTTGTGCGCAAGTGTCATCAATGCCAGGTACACGGCGATTTGATTCATTCTCCGCCATCAGAATTGCACACAATGTTGGCACCATGGCCCTTCGTTGCTTGGGGCATGGATGTAGTTGGACCAATTGAACCAGCAGCATCAACGAGCACAAGTTCATTTTGGTGGCCATTGATTATTTCACCAAGTGGGTAGAGGCTAAAACTTTCAAGTCTGTAACCAAGAAAGCAGTGGTTGATTTTGTTCACTCAAATATCATCTATCGATTTGGAATCCCAAAGGTGATCATCACGGATAATGGTGCTAATCTTAACAGCAATTTGATGAAAGAGGTATGTCAACAATTTAAGATTACACACCGCAACTCCACCCCATATCATCCCAAGACGAATGGAGCAGTCGAGGCGGCAAACAAGAACATAAAGAAGATATTGCGGAAAATGGTAGAGGGATCCAGGCAATGGCATGAAAAGTTACCATTTGCGTTGTTGGGTTATCACACTACTATTCGCACTTCAGTAGGGGCAACTCCTTATTTGTTGGTATATGGCACTGAAACAGTAATACCTGCGGAAGTTGAAATCCCGTTTCTTCGAATTGTCACCGAGGATGAGATTGATGATGATGAATGGATCAAAACCTATTTGGAGCAGTTGAGTTTGATTGATGAGAAAAGATTGGCAGCGGTATGTCATGGTTAGTTATATCAGAAGAGAATGGCAAGAGCATACAACAAAAAGGTGCGCCCTCGGAAGTTCGAAGTGGGTCAGCAAGTGTTGAAGCATATCCTTCCACATCAGGCCGAAGCGAAAGGCAAGTTCGCCCCAAATTGGCAGGGGTCGTTCATTGTGATAAGAGTGTTATCCAATGGTGCTTTGTATCTCATAGATATCGAAGGCAAATGTGTAGACATGGCCATAAATTCTGATACTGTCAAGAGATATTATGTATGATTTCTTTAATTAATTGTTTGTATTTGGCATTGTTTCGAGGATTGGAATGACGAAGACAATTTGTTCTACTATCTAAACATTTTACCTTTTGTTTCCCCCTTTGAGCCTTATTTATTTTTATTTATTTCATAGCCCTCTTTTGTAATAAATAACGAAAACAAAAACGAAAAGAGAAAGTACAAGAAAATAAAGAAATTCACGTGTGAACTACGTTTGACCTCATTCCTTTAAGGATACGTAGGCAGCCTCACTGTGATGACCCGACCCGTCGTCTTATGTGTTACCGCCCCGTTTCCCCCACAATATGCTTCTCTATGTTTCAATATCAGTATTTGAGGTGATCGGGTAGAATTGGATTGGTTTTAGATGGAAATGAGACACTTAACCTCTTAAAGAGAAGCTTGTTTTGAAAAAGTCAACTGGAAGTTGACTATTTAGTTAGAGGGCTCGGATGTGAATTCTGGTGATTTGGTTAGCTTCGGGGGATGATTTTTGACTTAGGAGTGAAGTTGGAATTCAATTTGGAGGTCCGGTGTAGAATTAAGCTTGAATTGGCGAAGGTTGAATTTTGGCGAATTCCGGTTGGTGGGTGAGATTTTGATCCGAGGGTCGGAATGGAATTCTGAGAGTTGAAGTAGCTCCTTTAGGTGATTTTGGATATGCGTGTAAAGTTTCAGGTCATTCGGAGGTGTTTAGGTCGGGTTTTTGATCAGATGCAAGTTTCGGAAGTTTTAGTTTAACTTAGGCTTGAATCCGTGGTAATTTGATGATTTTTGTGTTGTTTGACGTGTTTTGATGATTTGTAAGAAGTTCGTATGATGTTTTGGAGTATGTTGGTGCTTTTGGTTGAGGTCCCGGGGGCCTCGGGGTGATTTCGGGTGATCAAGCGGACTATTTTTGGTTTTTGGAAATATCAGATTTTGTGCTGTTGTGTGTTGCAGAGTTTTTGCTCTATGCGATCGCACAGGGTGAATTGCGATAGCATAGAAGGCTTGAGAACGGTTCATAATTTGCTCTATGCGATCGCGTTAGAAGCTGTGCGATCACATAGGCCTGGAAGATTTGGTCAGTGCGGTCGCGTGGGTTGGCATGCGATCTCGTAGAGGTGGGAGGGAGTGCTCTGCGATCGCGAGGGCTTTCCTGCGATCGCGTAGAAGGATTTTTAGGTGTTTTGAAATTTGTGCTATGTGATCGCATTAGTGGTGTTGCGATTGCATAGAAGAAGAACTGGGCGGGCAGAATAGTTTTAAGGGTTATTTCAGTCGCGAACCCACCACTTTTTCCACCATTTTTACACCACCTTGGGAGCTTTTTGATAGTTTTTGACGGGGATTTCGATGGGAAGTGATTGGAGGTAAGTATCGTGGCCTAGAAACATCATTTAACTGAAGATTTACCCGTTAATTCTCTGAAATTGGGTAGAAATCTGAAGAAGTTAGGGCTTGGTTTTTGGATTTTAATTTTGGAATTTGAAGGGGTATTTGAACTCCGATTTTGATGAATTTTATATGTACGGACTCGTGGCGAGACGAGGAATCCAATAATGTTTCGTATTTTTTGAGAAGTGGGCTCGGGTCTCGGGTTTTACCACCTTCATGATTTTTAGCGTTTTTAGAGTAATTTCGATTGAGTTATGTTTCTTTAGCATATAGTAATGTATTCATTGTGGTTTTGACTAGATTCGATGCACGAGGAGGTCGATACAAAAGGAAAGCATTCCAGATTACAATTCAAGTCGGCAATAAAGGAATCTCGCTTGGAGGATACAAGTCGAACAAGCAGCAGAAACTGCAAGATCAAGCTTGAGGAGTATAGAATAGATCTTTGTAATGCATAGATCATAGTTTAGTCTAGCTTCTTTAATTTTTTCATGGTGTAATAAGGAGGTCAGTAAGCAGTAGCAACAACAACAGTGAGGTTACAGCTTCATCGTAGTCCCAGCAACCAAAACTTTCCGAACTATATTAACCTGATTCCTTTTTAGAAAGGATATGTGGGAAACCTTTGAAGCAGATGTTCGGTCAAATCTTTCAAAAGATGCTTCCCACGGAGTATTCAAATGGGCAAGAATTGCTCGTATCCGCTCACTTTATCTTTGTACGAAAACTCTTCGTGTTTTCGAGCAAAGAGGGGAAGCTGTGAGCACGTGATTTTTTCCCTATGAGAATTATTCCCATAAAGTCAAAACAAATCAATTATTTTTTTTTGTAATTTTGTGGATTTTTATGGTATTTTTTGTTATTGTTTGCATTTGTTTATGCATGTTTATTTTGTTTAAATTAATGAAAAAATACAAAAATAGGTTGAATTTGCATTTAGGATTCAATTTTACAATTATGATTAATTAAGTAAGTTGTTATTTTACAAAAATAAAAAAATCACAAAAAAATAACGTACTTTGTATTTTTAGTGTTTAATGTCAAAATTTTGATTTTTATTTTTATTTGGTATTTAATTGTTAGTGATAATTATTATTTAGAGTTAATTAGTATTTTTGATAGGTTTTATAATTTAATCTAGGATTTTAGTTTTAACTTAAAAAAAAGGAGAAGAAAGAAAAGGAAAAGAAAATAGAAAGAAAAAAGAAAATAAGAAGTAATGGTCTTGGGGTCATTTGAATTAAAACAGAGACAAGCCCAAACCAATACCGTCCAAACCCAATCAAAATCAGCCCAGACCCCCCCTACCCAATCCGTCTCTTTGCTTGACCAAAAAACGTCGTTTGGGTTCGATTGATCCTAGCCGTTGGATTAATTTTATCAAACGGTCCATAAATTCTCCACTACTCGTTTAAACCTATCTCGACCCGTCTACCCATGCCCGATCCAACCCCAAATAACTAAAATGACCCTATTTTCCCCCTGATTAATCTGGACCATCGATTCCCATTGATCCAACGGATCACGTTGATTCCCTCATTTAATATACCCAAACCCCAAACCCTCTTACCCCTCTCAGAACCTCCCCCACTCGTCTCTCGCCTTCAAAGACGCCCCATTAAATCCGCCTCACTTCGTCGTATTCTGCTATCGAAAATCGCCTCACGGTGGTTCCGGTGGTCCAATCCCTTCCAAACTTACACCATGGACTCCCCTCACCTTTCCCATTTCAAATCCCTAATCCATTTCCTCGAATCACCCCAATAATCTTTGAATCCATTTTCCTCGAATCACCCCAATAATCTTTGAATTTTAGATCGAAATTGGATCTCAAACCCTAGTTTACCCAACTAGTCCCAAATTAACACCATACAACCGCCTTGACCCCCTGATACCCAATATATATCTGGTTTCCCTTGAATTTGGTTGAAAATTGTCAAATCTTAAATCGCAAGTCCGAATTCTAAAGTCAAGACTAAACTCGAGACTTGTAATAATTTTAGAGCCGGTTTCGTCACATAATGGCGTTAATCACTTGTTTTTGACAAAGAATTAGTGACTAACATCATTTGGCGATGAAATCGAAAAATTCGAGTACCAAATGAACCAGTTGAGTTGGTAAGTTTCCTGTATTGTTTCTTTTATTTTACTTCTGCCTCGTCTTCTTCTCTTCTTTGAGCAATTTAATTGAGTTTTGAATTTAGTTTGAAATTGTGAATTATCCATTCGTTTTCTTTAGTTCATTTCGTAGTCATATCATTAATCAATCCAATAGCGGTTTTAATTTTCAATCCGGTTGAAGGTTTCAGTCTTTTGTTTACTGTTATTGTAATTATGATAATTTAGAACTTAGGAGTGATAATTGACAGGGGTGTAACTCAGGAGGTCTGCTAACAAAAGGTAGTAGTGCACTACTGAACTAATAAAAGAAAAGATACTAAGTAGTGGAATGAATTAAAAAATAAAAAGGGGACTGGTAACGGCTGGCTTAATGCCCTTTTAGGAGCTGGAAATCAGAGAACATGGGGATGTAATTAAAAGGCTAAAAAATACAGGTGTAAAAGGGTATACAGTCTGGAAAAGGGAGGGACAAAACAAAATAAGGCTGAGTACAAAACATAAAAAGGGGGAACTCACTAATATATAAAGGGGGAGGAGTCTGAAGTTTAAAAAAAAGGACCTCAAATACAGAATACAGGGAGCTGAAGAGATTTGAAGAGATAAAAATTGGAAAAAATATAGAAAAAAGGGTGCAACTGTTCCATTGAGACTTGGCTCTATACTTTGAAAGTTTTCACTCTTTCAATCAATTTTTGTTTCTTCCTTTGTCCAGGTTTTGAAATGGTTTGAGGTTTAGTTAGTGAGGACATATCTTGGTGTTTATCGAATTGGCTAGGTGTTTGAAATTGGTTTCAGCTTGGTTGAATTGCATTTTTCTTGGTCTTAAACTGTGAATTTACTGTTCCATTGGATTTGGAACTAATTCTGTGGTTTCATCATTGAATCTGGGCTGCTCTATTGTTGCTGTCAATCTCTGCTAAAATACAAATTGCTGATCCTTCTTTATTTACTTGTTTCTTCAATTTCAGGTACTCATCTCACTTTCCAATGTATGAAAGTGGATGAATATGAAGATTGATTCATGTGAATAGAGATTTGTATTAATGCAGTAGTCTATTCAACTATTCTGCGCTTTCAAAATTGTTTAGCTTAGTTTCATTCTCTTATATTTTATTTTGTTTGCTCTGAATATGGACTGTTGCAGTAGTATTGGTTTGATAGTTCATTGTGGGGTTCCAAATGTTCATTAAAGATCATGTTGAATACTTGGTACTGTTGCAAGTTGTATGTGTCCTTAAGATTGAAAAATCACCTCATTAGGTGATCAGTGTGTAAGCCAACTCATACGTTCGTACTGTTGAAAGGAGCTTGTTTAAAGTCAAGTTATCAATATGATCATCTGGTTAAGTGCTTCAGTGGTTTTTTTAGTTTTAATATGTAAATAAGTATCACGAGACTGTGTTAGATTAGGATTAGGATAGAGTTGAATTGTTTATTTTGACTTGCAAGTAAAGGTTCAGAAGCAGGCCTGTTTATTTAGTCTCCACAACACCTCATCCATTAGTGCATCAGTATGTGTTCAACATAAATTTAAACTCGAGTATGGATCTTTTATTTTAGTCCTGAGCATTCATCAACGTCTTAATTCTGGGTAAAAATTGGTTCTGTATATCACATGATACAAATTAGTTTATGCACAGAGATCTGGATCTTGGCTTAATATTTGCAATAACGTGCTAGTTTGGTATTGATTTCCACTTGGGTTCTCGAGTGCTAAAATACTATTGTGAATCGAAATGATTTAAAAAAAATCAAAAACTGGAAAGTTCAGTGGTCTGCTTTGCACTCGTTCTCTCAAGGGCTTGTGTCAATATTTTTGATTTCATATACTATGCGTGTGAATTGTGATTCGAACTTGAGTCGATTCATACTTAGCTCTCTACATTTTTGGGCCATCCCATGGGCTTTGGACCACGAATCCACGTGAGTGGAAACGGACTGGTCTTATTAGCCACAACAGGCTGTTGGGTCTCATGTCTAGCCCAATTTGATTTTCAATTGTTGATCTCTTCTTAAAAATTAATTGTCTCTTTATTTGCTCATATGATTCATAGTCCTTTAGCTAATTAATTAGAACTTTAGTTATGGCTAGTGTTAATTACTTAAGTCCCTTAGTTAGAATAGAAATTAAACCATAATAGACAATAATATTTCATGACTCATTGAAATTTAGTTAGGACATCCTTTAAAATAAATTGAGTCGAGCAAAGCTAAATAAAACTTCAAATGCATAGCCCTCATTTGCTTATTTATTTTAATCTTAGAATTCGAGGCGTGCCGTTTAGCGAACTTCCATGGCCCTCGCAAACTTCAACGCATAGTTGCTTTAGGCGAGTTATTTAATAATAATTGATTTCCTTAAACTCGGGTGCGCATTTATGTGACCCAAATCCAAATCTTAACGTTAGATAAAATATGTTGCAGACTGCGGGTGCATTTATGTGACGCGGTTCAAAACATATTTTAAATGACGCTGCAATCTTCCTTTAATTGATTAAAAGCGGTTAGAAATTTAAAATTTGCACATAGGTTCAAAATGCTTTAAAATCAGATAATTAAGCCGAATATAACAGTTGAGCGACCATACTAGAACCACGGAACTCGGGAATGCCTAACACCTTCTCCCGGGTTAACAGAATTCCTTACCCGGATTTATGATTCACGGACTGTTAAATAGAGTCAATATTTTTCTCGACTCGGGATTTTAAACCGGTAACTTGGGACACCATAAATCTCCCAAGTGGCGACTCTGAATCTCTTAATAATAAATCCCGTTTCGATTGTCCTTTAATTGGAAAAACTCCCTTTATTATACTCATTGTCCTTTAATTGGAAAAACTCCCTTTATTATACTCCTTCCGGGGTTGTAGGTGAAAAAGGAGGTGTGACAGGGCTGGCTAGAGGAACCTTCCTGAGGCTCCGCCAACTCAATCACTGCATCATCAGTACGGGGAATCACCCTTCTCCTTTTTGGTGCCCTCTATAAATCCTGCTCCTTCTCAGGCTGGACAGCTGGGGTCGGGTCATGCAATAGCAGTTCTAAGGGCAAGTGATCCGCAACCTTAATTTTCTCCACTTTGACCCTCAACTCTTTCACAGACTCCTTTGATGCTCTGGTTTTTCTTAGCTTCTTTGTTTCCCTTGCCAGTACCTTTAATGCTTTTCCATGAGAATCTATAGTAGTCAATATCAATTGCTGGTTCTCCAGAAGCTTCTTCTGATTGTCTAGAAACTCCTTAAGAGTATCCTCCACTTACTGTGGGACCTGTGGCTGAGAGGGTACAGACTGGGCCGCCACCGAGGTAGAAAGTACAAACAACTTAGAAGTAGCTGCCTACATCCAGTTGTTGATACTGGCAAGGGTTTGGCTCAAACGGTGGGCAGTCAATGGATAGGCTGAAAAGGAGGGGATATTTGGGGCAATGGTAGTAGAAGGTCCAGGGGCAGTATCTGGGGTAGCTGATGGGGGCTGAGAAGGAGCTACTACTACTACTGGCTCTTAAGACTGGCCAGTAGAAGCAGTGGATTTGCCTTTAGGATCTTTGCCTTTGGGGTTGTCATCACTCTGCAGGCTGTATCAGGAAAAAGGTGCCTTTGGCTTCACCTTCACATCAAACTTCCTCTTCTCCACCTCCAAGTCATCAAGGTACATATTCAAGAAATGTGGGACTCGTGTGATCACCCTAGACATCACATTCCCGATGTTGATCGGGTACCCCACCATGGTAGAAGCCACTAAGATTGCCCGAGAGATAGGCAAAAAGTTCTCATAAGTAGTGGGATCCAGTCTGCTGCATACGAACGTCTCCTAACACTTTGCTTCGAAGTTTAGAGTCCTCCTCAAAATTTGGACTCCTGCTGTCAACCATGCTAGGGTGGTACCCGGGATTTCCAGGTATTCTACCAACCACGGACGTGCTGCCTCAGCCAATGCTACCTTCGCTAACTACAATGATTCATCTTCCTCCATAATGCGCAGGTAGTCATTGATTGTCTGCCCGTCAAACTTCACTGTTAAGTTTCGCACCTTAGTCACGTTAGTGCCCTTTTTGATGTGGGCAACATTAGTGTAGAACTCCTTAACTAAGTACTCATTTGCATCCTCAACGTTGCCTGTGAATAATCCTACCCCTCTCTCTCTTTGAATTTCCTCCTCACATTAGGGTTATGAGGCAAAAGGTCTCTATCAATGAATGTCCGTTCAAGTATCAACTTCCTCTCGGGCAACCATTCTCTGAACTTGTGGTATGCCAATTCACTAACAAACCTATCTTGCCAAGCCTCCGATTTCCTGGTTCTCTCCACCCCTCCTACTTGGGGCACACCCCCTCCTCCTCCTTCTTCTATAGGATCCTCACCGCGTGTTGAAGCTACAGGAAATGTGGGAAGGGATATGATCTATCACCTTCATTGACCACATGTGTGATCACCCTAGACATCACATTCCCGATGTTAATCATGTACCCTGCCATGATAGAAGTCATCAAGATTGCCCGAGAGATAGTCAAAGAGTTCTCATGAGTAGTGGGATCCAGTATGTTGCATACAAACGTCTCCCAGCCCTTTGCTTCGAAGTTTAGAGTCCTCCTCAAAATTTGGACTCCTACTGTCAACTATACTGGGGTGGTACCCGGGATTTCCAGGTATTCTGCCAACCACGGACGGGCTGCCTCGGGCAATGCTACCTTCTCTAAATACAATGATTCATCTTCCTCCATAAAGTCCAGGTAGTCATTTATTATCTGCCCATCAAACTTCACTATCAAGTTTCGCACCTTAGTCACTTTAGTGCCCTTTTTGATGTGGGAAACATTAGTGTAGAACTCCTTTACTAAGTGCTTATTTGCATCCTCAACATTGCCTGTGAAGTATTCCCAGCCACTCCCTCTCTCTGAATTGCCTCCTCACATTAGGGTTATGAGGCAAAAGGTCCTTATTAATGAATTTCCGTTCAAGTATCAACTTCCTCTTGGGTCACCATTCTCTGAACTTGTGGTATGCCAATTCACTAACAAATATATCTTACCAAGCCTTCGATTTCCTGGTTCTCTCCACCCCTCTTACTTGGGGCACACCCCCTCCTTCTTCTTCTTCTATGGGATCCCTCCGGGTGTTGAAGCTGTAGGTGAGTAAGAAGAAGCACTATCACTGCTCTCAGCTGAGCCCTCAGACGACTTAGAAGAAATATGAACTTAAGCTCGAGCAGTGGGAGAGCCCAGCAGGGTAGGTTCATCTCTCAATCTCATCCTCTACGGGAAGTCAGGAACATACTCCGGCACTGAATCAGACTCAGATGCCCCCGGGAGAGTAAATAATCATTTCTCTATGAATGGGAAGCAACTCTATCCACAACCTTAATTAGTTTCCTTGTTTCTCTAATTGCTTTTCGAACTTGCGGGGTCAATTTGATCGTACCCAGTCCCCTACCCTAGGAGGACTCTTATTTTCCTTTTTGTTTTTCTCCATCACCTCATGATGAACCATTGTCTACAAGTAGAATTCAGTTAAAGCTTGTTAATATCACAGTTGAAGAAGAATCAGTGAAGATTATGCATGAAAACAGTTACTACAGACCGCATAAAATGCAGTGCGGCCGCAAAAGAACCACCGAATACCGCATAAAATGTTACCGTGGTCTGCAGTGAGGTGGGGTTCAGAATACCCACTCTCTGAAGTTCATCATCGCGGACCGCATAAAAATCATCACGGTCGTAAAGAGGCACCGCTGACCGAATAAAATCCACCGCGGTCCGCGGTAAACTTCACTCAGCAATACTAACCTAGGGTATCAATGTTTTTCTCATTTTTAGTTAAATTCACTTATAATCAAGCCCTTAGGTATTTAATCATCAGTTTTCACTAATTAACCTTAATCTAAATGGCATGATGTAAACCTACGCTACAAATTGAAAGAAAAAAGGAAGAAAAAGAAGTACAACTAACTAATTAAAAGAAAATAAAACTAAGTTAAAAACTAGGGAGGGATTAAAAGTACCAGTAATGAGATGCAGTAAAGATGAATGAAGATCAGTGATTGAAGTTGTACAACTACGGCTTGATGAACAATGTTTTTTTCTATGTGGAAAGCAAAGGATCGAAAAGTGTAAATGAAGCCCTGAGGTTCTATTTATAGAAAAAGGACCTAGGAACCACTGTACCTACCCACAGCGGATCACGGTAGTTTACCACAAGCAGCATTTGGGAGAACATCACTGCGGACCGCAAGAAAAGCTCCACGGCCACGGTAGGTCACTGCGGACCGCAAGAAATGCAGTGCGGCTGCGGTGACAAACTTCAGAGAACTCCCATTTGTAACTATTCACCACTGCGGACCGCATTGAAATTTTTCCCCCGCACTAAGGCCATTGCATCCGCAAAAAATGCAATGCGGACGCAGTGCAAACTTCACAGAGTGCACATTTTTCCAACTTGGTCCCGCACTGCATCAAAATAACCCTACGCACATCTCAATACTAGTTAGTCCAAAATAAAATCGTACACTAAAGAGAAAATCAAAGAAAAACAAAAAGAAAGACACATGGGTTGCCTCCCAAGAAGCGCCTGATTTAACATCGCGGTACGACGCATGTTACCATCAAATCACTTTAGATGGATCATTGCCACCACGTGGCTGTTATCAATCTTGCCAAGATAGTGCTTGACTCTATGCCATTATCTCTGAAGATCTCACCATTTTTGTTTTTCAAGTTAAGTACACCAAATGGAGTCACAAGCACCACTTCAAAAGGTCCACTCCATTTTGACTTAATCTTTCCCGAAAACAGACGTAACCGAGAATTGGACAAGAGAACCAAATCACCCACTTTGAACTCCTTGCTACGAGCATACTTGTCATGAAGGTACTTCATCTTGTCCTTGTACAAGGATGAGCCGGAGTAGGCATGAAATTGGAATTCATCAAGTTCATTAAGCTGCTCCACACGAAGATTTGCTGCCACATCCCATTCCAGATTCAGCTTCCTCAAAGCCTACATGGCCTTGTTTTCTTACTCAATCGGAATATGGCAAGCTTTCCCAAACACCAACCAGTATGGAGACATACCAATCTGAGTCTTGTAAGCAGTCCTATAAGCCCATAGAGCATCATCCAATTTCTTTGACCAATCAGTCCTATTTGCATTGACCGTCTTTGACAATATACTCTTGATTTCCCTATTTGAGACTTCAACTTGTCCACTCACCTGAGGATGATAAGGAGTAGAAACCTTGTGATTGGCACCATACTTTGCGAGCAAAGTGTCAAAAGCTCTATTGCAAAAATGAGCCCCCCATCGCTTATTATTGCTCTCGGAGTGCCAAACCTAGTAAAATACTCTTCTGGAGAAACGCCACAACACTTCGGGCCTCATTATTTGGTAAAGCCACGGCCTCAACCCACTTTGAAACATAGTCAACTGCCACTAGAATGTATGTGTTGCCACATGAACTAACAAACGGGCTCATGAAATCAATGCTCCACACGTCAAAAATATTAACTTCGAGAATAGTATTGAGAGTCATCTCATCCTTCTTCGAAATACCACCAGCTTTTTGACATCCATCATATCTCTTTACAAGCTCACTTGCATCCTTGTACAAAGTTGGCCAGCAAAAGCCACAACTAAGAACTTTTGAAGCTATCCTCGCCCCACCATGATGAACACCATAGGGAGAGGAATGACAAGCCTCTAAGATACTCAATTGATCCTTCTTAGGGACACACCTTCGGATCACACAATCAGTGCAAATCTTGAACAAGTACGGCTCATCCCAATAGAAATCCAAACTATCCCATTTAAGCTTCTTCCTTTGGTTAGAAGAGAGCTCACACGGGACAATACCGGTCACAAGGAAATTAGCAACATCAGCAAACCATGGCATACCATTCAGTGACACCGAAAGTAGTTGCTTATCAGGAAATGAATCACTGATCTCTAGGCCATCACGAGTCTTCCCCTCCTCCTCCAAGAGGGACAACTGGTCCGCCACTTGGTTTTCACTACCTTTCCGGTCCACAATCTCCAAATAAACTCTTGAAGTAACAAGACCCATCGCATCAACCTAGCTTTGGAATCCTTCTTTGTCATCAAGTATCAGAGTGTGGTATAATCGGTATGAACTATGACCTTGGCTCCCATGAGATACAGCCTAAATTTCTCCATTGCGAACACAATAGCTAACAACCCTTTTTCAGTCACCGTGTAATTCATTTGAGAATCATTCATTGACTTGCTTGCATAATACACTAGGTGAAACATTTTATTCACTCTTTGACCCAAGACTGCCCCAACCGCAACATCACTCGCGTCACACATGAGCTCAAAAGGCAAGATCCAATTGGGTGCGGTAATAATAGGAGTGGTGGTCAACTTGTGCTTGAGAAGTTCAAAAGCTTGCATACATCTCTCATTGAACACGAACTTGGCATCCTTTTCTAATAGCTTGCACAAAGGATTCACTACCTTCAAAAAATCCTTGATAATCTCTGGTAGAACCCCACCCCGCATGCCCAAGAAATCTTCTAACACCCTTGATAGAAGTAGGGGGAGGAAGCCTTGAAATCACCTCTATTTTAGCTTTTTCCACCTCTATACAATGCTTTGAAATTTTATGGCCAAGAACTATGCCCTCCTCAACCATGAAATGGCATTTTTCCCAATTGAGCACAAGATTGGTTTCTTCACCGGGCCAACACCCTATCAATATTCTTCAAACATTCATCAAATGAGTCACCCATGATACTAAAGTCGTCCATGAACACCTCTAAAATATCTTCCACTATGTCGGTGAAAATGGCCATCATACACCGCTGGAATGTAGCCGGTGTATTACACAACCCCAATGGCATCCTAGAAAAGGCAAAGGTACCATATGGGCAAGTGAAGGTAGTCTTCTCCTGATCTTCTGGAGAAATTAAAATTTGGTTGTACCCGGAATACCCATCCAAAAAATAGTAGAAGGCACGTCCAGCAAGTCGATCAAGCATCTGGTCAAGGAAAGGTAATGGAAAGTGATCCTTGCGGGTCACTTTGTTCAGCTTGCGGTAATCCATGCACACCCTCCATCCGGTGACTGTCCGGGTAGGAATTAGTTCATTTTGCACATTGGTCACCATGGTCATACCACCCTTCTTCGGCACACATTGCACCAGTGAAGTCCAAGAACTATCAAAGATGGGGTACACTACCCCGACATCCAACCACTTGATCACCTCCTTTTTCACAACTTCTTGCATTGCCTCGTTCAACCTCCTTTGATGTTCCAAGGAGGCTTTGCATCATCTTCAAGAATAATCTTGTGCATATAAAAGGCAGGGCTTATTCCCCAAATATCAACTAATGTCCATCCAATTGCCTTCTTCCGCTTTTAGAGCACCGCCAATATGGCATCTACCTGCATTTAATAAGACAAAAGGAAAGAATAACTGGCAAAGTTGAACTAGGGCCTAAGAATTCATACTTGAGGTATGGAGGCAACGAATTCAACTCCAACACCAGAGGTTCCTCGTTTGAGGGCTTTGTTGGTAGAGTCTTCCTATTCTCAAGATCCAAAGATAGCTTCCGAGGCTCATAAGAGTAAGAGCCAATTCCATGTAAAGCATTGACACACTCTACCCGGCCTTCATCTTCATTGACATCAAGATTCAACAAAACTGCCTCTAGAGGGTCCTCCACATTGATCATTGCACCAGTATCATTAATTATCACTTCCGTGGCAAGATCCACAAATGAGCACACTTCAGTACAGTTGGGGTGCTTCATTGACTTACACACATAAACGACCACTTTTTCATCACCCACTCGGAAGGTGAGTTCCCCTGCTTCCACATCAACTAAGGCCTTACCAGTAGCAAGGAAAGGTCTTCCCAAGATTATAGGCACCTCAAAATCAACCTCGTAGTTAAGAATCACAAAATCAGATAGCAAGATAAATTTGGAGGCATTCACATCATCGCCTCGTCCACTTCTTGTAGTTACCGCCATTGCATGCATGGTATTGTTCCCACCTTTTAGGTTGACTACTGTATCACTAGGTAGAGCTCCCTTAGGGCGAGTATTCAAGGATTGTGAAATTTTGCCTAGCTGAACCTCCAAGTTACTGATTGAGGTATTGTGGGATGCCAACTGAGCATCGGAGTCAGCATTCCTTTTCATCATCTGTTCAAACATCATTTCAATTCTCCCCATGTCATTATTGGATGAACTAGGACCTTGGGATGGGAATGGGGGTGGATTGTTCGGTTGTTGATACATTGGGGGCCTTTGAAAACCTTGCCCCCGATTTCCTTGATTATTATTGTTCTAACCACCCTGATTATTGTTTCCATCCTAGTTGTTGTTGTTGTTACTCCAGTTACCCTGATTGTTCTGATTATTGTTCTGGTTGCCCCATTTTGGATTTTGGTTGATGTTCCCCCAATTATTGTTCCCTTGTTGTTGATTACCCCAATTGCCTTGGGATCTCCACTGTTGTTGTTGGTTGGAAGAATTGCCCCTTTGGCCTTGATAATTAATCAAGTATTGCACTTCTTCATTCTGCTCATCATAACTATCATCTTGGAACCCACCACTATCTTTGTCATATTGATCCGAACTCCCTTGGTTCTGTTGGCCTCTTTGTCTTCTTTTGTTCACAAGCATATTGACGCCCTCCATAGCATTTACTTGTGGAGGAGCTTGAACCTGCTGTAATTGTGCCTTTGCTAACTGGTTCATTGTTATTGTAAGTTATGCTATTGCCTGTCCATGATCATGAAGCTCCTTGTGCAAGTGAATGACCGTGGGGTCAACTTGTGGCACATTTGCTTTGCTTTGCTAAGCGAAAGAGGTGTCTGCCATCTCATCTAATATCTCACACGCTTGATCATACGATGTGTTCATGAAGTTGCCCCCGGCGAGTTGGTTCACTATGTACTGGTTAGTGGTGTTAATGCCCCGGTAGAAAGTCTATTGTATCATTACCTCAGTCATATCATTGTTGGGACACTCCTTTACCATAGTCCGGTACCTCTCTTAAATTTCGTTGGGCACATGTTTGAAATCTAAGATTTCATCCCTCAAAGTTTCCATGTGCCCCGGTGAGAAAATTCTTTCAATAAATTTGTCCGCCAACTCATCCCATGTATGGATGGAGTGGTTGGGGAGTCTCTCCAGCCAATCTAATGCCTTCCCTCGAAGAGAGAATGGAAATAGTCTCAACTGCAAGGCATCCTCTGACACGTTCGTTTGCTTGCTCCCCCAACATGTATCAACAAAACCCTTAAGGTGCTTGTAAGCATTTTGATCGGGACCACCCGTGAAATATCCTCGATGCTCCAACAAGGTCAGCATCACATTGGTAATTTGAAAATTGCCCGCCCGAATCCAGGGTGGGACAATTGCACTGGCATTTCCTTGGTTGGGAAGCACCCGAGGGGCCACTCTTGGAGGTAGAGGGGGAGGGTCTAGAAAATTATCATTGGCATTGGCCTGGCGGCCTCTCCTTTGTCCTTTAGGTACAAGAGGAACCTCATCTTCACCAATTTCATCAATCTCCTCCCCGAGGATCGCATTTCCAAGAGGGTTATTGTTGTTGTTTGCCGCTATTGTTGTACCTGAATTGGCATCACATACAAGTTAATATCATAGAAAGAAAGAAAAATAATACACAAAACTATTTAGATAGATAGCCAAAATCGTTAGCTCCCCGGCAGTGGCGCCAAAAAGTGATCGGGGCCAACCCTGCACCATCATGGAGTGGTGAGAGATGTCGATGCAGCTTTTACCTGAAAAGATCGGGATCGAATCCGCATTGAGCTAGAATTGAGAATTGGATTCCTATCTAAACTAGCAATGCGTAATGCTCTTAGTTACGCTTCCAATCATAATTGTTCTTTTGATCACTTCTACTTTTATACTAATGAGATACTAAAATAAACTAAGAATAATTGCTTGAAGGGTTGTCTAATAGGTAACAAGGCACTAGGGCTCCCAGGTGAATACTTGACGGGATCTAGAGTCTAAGGCAAAGTTGTTATGTTTGGGATCGTGATATAGCTAATGCACCATGCTACTCACTCTACACCTCTCGGTAGCTTGAGTGACTTTGCCCTAATTGACTTTCTCAAGACCAATTAGGTGTCGAAATTATACAAGCAATGTAGGCTCAAGTCGGGTATTACTATCTCTAGATTTAACCCTTTAATTGGGGCTGTCAATCTCTTGAGTACGCACCAATTTCTTATTGGACTGATTACCTAGACTCAAGCTCTCTTTCTCAAGAAGAGCTCAAGTCAAATAGACTCGAATTAGTGTTTGGAACCACTAACCCAATATAGAAAACACAAATCAGTCCAAATATCAACCACCCATAAACATCTAAGCCATAAAACACAAGACCCATCAAATACTCACACTAGGGTTGAGCCACAACCTTGGCTAATGGGTCTAGCTACTCATAATAATGGAAGAAAACAGATAATTAGATGAAGAATAACCCATATAATATGTTTACAAGCTAAGAATTAAAGATTCAATGTTGAACTAGCCACAAAATTACTTAAAATAAGTCTAAAACGGCCTTCACGTGCTTAGCTAAAAGTTAGATACCCTAAAAATCTGAAAAAGTACTATTTATACAAGGTTGAATTTTTTGGACAAAAATACCCCTGTTGAGATACCGCAGACTGCGGAAAATGCGCTGCGGACTTAGTGAGGTTCTTTAGCCTGATTTTTAGGTCTCTGAATTTGTCCACCGCGGCCGCAGTGGCTTCATTGTGGTCCGCACAAAATGGAATACGGTTGCAGAGGCTTCCAACTTCTAACATCCCAGCTCTCTGGATCTCTTTTTCGCGGACCACATAAAATGGATTGCGGCCGCGGTGAGGCTACTGCGATCTGCACAAAATGTATTGCAGCCGCAATGCTTGAGCTTCCAAAATTTGCACCTCTCAGAATCTCCTCACCGCGGACCGTATAAAATGGATTGTGGCCGCGGTGGGTCTGTTACAGCTGTGCTTTGACTTGTTCTTGTTACTTGTGCAGGTTTCACACCTTTTTGAGTTGATTTTTGACCTCTTGTCACTTTTTTGACCAAACCCTACAAACAAGTACAACATGTAAGCCTTTGGGACTATTTGCATGCATTTTTAATCAACACTCAAGTAAAAATGAGTGTAAAATGAACTAGAATCTCTAGTTAACAAACTCCAAGAGCTGCAAGCGCTGAGCAACTATACCTCAAGTCTCCACAAGCTGTCCAATCTGAGCACGCTAATAACCATCGCTGGGACCGACTCCAAAATCTGCACAAGAAGTGCAGAGTGTAGTATGAGCACAACCGACCCTATGTACTCTGTAAGTGCTGAGCCTAACTTCGACGAAGTAGTGACGAGGCTAAGGCAGGTCACTTACACTACAACTTGTATGAAGTATATAAAAAGGACAGAAAAAGGAAAATACGGAACAACATAAGACAGTCAACTGAAGATAATAGCTACAACCTCAAGAAACAAGCCAATGATGATCAGAATTACCAATCCTTAGAGTTTCAAGTGAAAATACTGAAAACTAACACAACGCAAGGAAATAGAAACACATAGATTGTTGCGGCGTGCACCCGATCCCACCGTACAACACAATTCTCCCTTATTCCACTGTAACAAATATCAACAATCAAATTAAATATATAACGCGACGCGCAACCCGATCCCATCATATAACAATATCAGTATCATATTTCACCCTTATTCACCGTATCAATCTACCCTTATTTCACATGTTGCGGCGTGCAACCCGATCCCACCGTATCAATATAAATTTACCCTTATTCCTCCATATCAATCTACCTTTATTTCATCAGTTGCGGCGTGCAACCCGATCCCGCCATATCCATACAATTACTTATTGAGTACTATTAAATTCATATTTCAAATCACAAGAACCATCATAACTGATGAATATAAAGCCGAAATAGAAAGTAAACATTGTGCCAACTTGGAAATCCACGTATGAAATACTACACGACGAGATAGTCCAGTAAATGTTAATTAGAAGGTGCAAGTACGTCATTTAGGGAAAATAGTAGCAAGTCATGGAAACATAAAGAGGGCTAACATTTTTAACAAGAGAAACAATGATTGACAATTAGCAATTAAAGCATGTAAGGCATGTAGGGCACATAACAGTTAAGGCAGGGAAGGAGATAATGAAGGAAAAATGGAAAATTAGGAAAAATAAGTAATTCGGCGGTGTATAAGAACACGTCACTTTGCATATACACCGCAACACATGTAATTCACATAGTACATAGCCCGTGGGTTCCTAATTCCCTCAAATTAAGATTAAACTCAACACTTACCTCACTTCGCAGTCAACTCAGAGCTCTACCGGGATTTTTCCCCTAGAATCCGCCTCCAAACCACTCGTATCTAACCACACTTGACTCAGTAATATCAAATATTACTAAAGAAATCAATTACAATGCATAAATTTAGAATTTTCAAACTTTTCCCTAAAAAGTCAAAAATCGACCCCGAATCTGCTTGGTCGACCCAAAATTCGAAACCAAAAATTGATTACCCATTTACCCCCGAGCCGGGCTATGTAATTTATTTCGAAATACAACCTCAATTTGAGGTCTAAATTCTAATTTTTAAAAAATCCCTAGTTCTACCCAAACCTCCAATTTCTACCATGAAAATCCTAGATTTTAGGTTGAAATCTTATGAAATGTAATGGAAAATTGAAAGAAAATAGGTTAGAATCACTTATCAATGAATTGGGGAAGAAGGGTTATTGGAATAATCGCCTTTAGGGTTTTTAGGTTTGAAAATTTGAAGAATAAGAGAAAATCCCGTCAAGTTTAGATTTTGATCAGGATCAAGTGTCGCAATTGCGACCCGAAGTGCGCAATTGTGAACCCTGCAAATGCGAGAAATTCTTCGCAATTGTGAAGTCTCAACATTCCTACTGCCTTCGCAAATGTGAACAAAATATTCACAAATGCGAACCTAAGGGGATTGCAATTGCGATCCCAGCTTTTGCAGATGCAAAAAGTCCACCCCCAGCCCCTGTTCGCAAATGTGAGCCAGACCTCACAAATGCGAGATCTGCAGACAACACTAGAAAACACTCATGCACCACCTATAATCCTAAGTCCAAATTCACTCCGTAGCCTATCTGAAACTCACCCGAGCCCTCGGAGCTCCAAACCAAATATGCACACAAGTCCAATAATATCATACAAACTTGCTCGCGCGAGCAAATCACTAAAATAACACCTAGAACTATGAATCAGACACCAAATCAAATGAAATTTTTAAGAAAACTTATGAACTTCTATTTTAACAAGCGGACGTCCTAATCACGTCAACCCAACTCCGTTTCTTACCAAATCTGACAAACAAGCCATAAATATAGTAATGGACCTATATCGGGTTCATGAGCCAAAATACGGACCCGGCATCAACAAAGTCAAACATCGGTCAACCCTTTAAATTCATTAAGCCTTTAAACTCTCAAATTTTGAAAAAAGTGATAACTCGAGCTAGGGACCTCCGAATTTGATTCCGGGCATACGCCCAGGACCCAAATCATGATACGGACCCACAAGGACCATCAAAACACAGATCCGAGTCTGTTTACTCAAAACATTGATCGAAGTCAACTCAAATAGATTTTTAAGAAAAATTTTCATACTTTATCAGCTTTTAATGTAAAAGCCTTCTAGAAAAATACCTGAAGTGCGCACGTAAATCGAGAAAGGCTTAAAGAAGCTATTAGAGGCTTCAAAACACAGAATTAAGTTTAAAACTCCACATGACCTATCAAGTCATCACAGGAAGGTCAGCGCTGAGAAGAGAATCGCAGATGCGATGAGTTGACAATAGAAGTGGCACCATAGATGCGGTTAAGGGAATGGAAATACGGAATCACTGGGAAAACCTTACATTTCAAAGGGCTTGGTCATTTTTTTTAATTTTTTGGAGTTGTAGAGATTGGTTGGATGCCATTTTTGGAAAACTTTTCAGTATAATTGAAGAGGTAAGTGAAGTTTATTTAATTTTTGTGATAGCTACTGATTGCCCATAGATTTTTACACCTAGTTTATGTAAATTTAAGGTAAAATTTTAGGATTTTTCACTATGATTTTGGAAAGTGAGATTTGACGATTTGAAAGTCGATTGATGTTGGAATTGCAACTACTCTTATGCTAACATTGATCATTTAATTTTGCGTGAATACCCTAAAATCCCCTAAACTATCACGTTTTTGTCAATTACTTAAATTATTCGGTATCCCCAAAATCTCTTATACTGTATTCTACTATATATTAAACACCCTTTCGTTAAATTCTTTGATGTGAATTTGGTACACGCTCCTAATTAACTAAAATGTTTGACATGTGACACTACACATAACCATTTAACTCAGTGTAAAATCCCTCTTAAACTATTATTTTTGTTAGTTACTAACTTAAACTATCTTGTATCTTAGAAACTCCCTTGAATTATATTTTTCTATATATTAATAACCCTCATTGAATTTTTAGAAATGTGTCTGCATAATTATATTAGCTTATGATTTGCCCTAAGTTTTTGATGCAGTTTACTCGTGATATATTACTCTTGAATGACTGATGACAATGATATATTTTTAATATCTTCGGATAAAAAAAAGTTAAACATTATGTTAAAGCAAGGATAGATAACGATATATCGCATGTGAGGAGCACAAATATAATATTTTTAGAGTAAATTCCACTTCACCCCCTTAACCTTGGGAAACAATACCCCTTCATCTTTTGAATGAGAAATGAATCTCCTTTAACCCAAAAATCAACCAACAAAATGAATTAATTGTGGCCAGAACCTAGAAACTATTGTCAAAATTACAGATTATTGCCGAAACTTTACCTCGGCATTTCTTTTCAGCACATTAAGGGATTGTTTGGTAGGGTACATAAGACTAATGCTGAATATGATGTATTAGTAATTCTGGTATTAGTTATGCTTGCATTAGTTGTGCTTGCATTAGTTATGCTGATATTCATTATGCTGACATATTTCTTATTCATTGTTTGGTTTGATGTATTAAAGTATTGCACAATTTCTAAAAGAATTATTTGTTTACGAAAATGCTCTCAAAACTAGTCCACACTCCTACTTTTTAAAAGAAACATATGTTGAGAAATATTTCTATATGAAAAAATTTAATTTTTTTTTATTTGTCTACCTATATTGTAAAATAAATTAAATATTTATTTATAAAAAAGGAAATATGCTAAGTATTTATTTATTTAATAGGGATATAATTTTCTTTCTCACTATTTGAATTATTTTGAACTTGCATTAATATACTAACTAGCATATTTTAATCAATCATAAATTTTGAGGGATAATTTTATCTTTCACTAAACTAATGCATGCATTAAAACCCATTGCATTGCTAATATCATTGTTTTCTATGCATTAATTATGCATAGGCTAATACCAAATATGATGTATAACTAATGCTTGCATAACTAATGCATAGGTTCAAAATGTCCACCAAACAGTGTATTATTAATACACAAAGTTAATACATGCATTAACTTATCTAATGCATTCTACCAAACGACCCCTAAGATTATTGAAAACTTTCTCATAGCTTATGTTGTCCGAAGTACAATATTTTTCTGTTATATAGAAAAGAAAAGATGGTTGACCAAGGGCATATATGTTATTTCATAAACATTCCATGTTTGCATTTCTTAAATGCATAATACACGTAGACCCCACATTCCTCTAGCCACAACTCTTCTTTAAATGCACTATGCATGTGTTGATTAGGCTGTTTGTGCAGTGCAAATGCTCATTCCAATCTTTTTCTCATTTTGAAAAATTATTAATTTTTTTATTCAAATAGAACTTTCCACAGAGAAAATAAAATTAATTTTTAAATAATACAAAACAGAAAGAAGTATCGATATTTACAAGATTTTCATATTTACCCATACTATTTTAAAGTAATTTGAAAATAAAAATGAAATGATTTCCATCTATCCATACTATTTGAAGACGATTTCAAACTAAATATTTTTATATTCAAAAGTAATTACAAAAAATATAGCTTATTAAACCTCAAAAATTAATCAACTAACCACCAACAAATAATAATTTTAATAAAATTATAGTGTTGGGCCCGTATGCGGGCTTGCCTCATCTAGTTACTATATAAGAGATGTAATTATAATTTTGATGATACTATTAATATATATTATTTGGTAATTATGTTTTTCACTAATCACCAAAGAAGCATTTACAAGCAGTTGAGTCTTCCTCGACTCACTTAGTCTTTACATAAAATCTAATACTATCCTATTTCAGAAGCAGTACACAGATCATTACAAATAAGCTGATCAATACATAAACTACTGCATCTTCTTCCTCATTTCATCTTGGACTCTAATGTTGCAAACACATGCTATCTCTCGTGCAATTTGCTCTGTTGTTTTCCTTGTATTTTCAAATATTCTGCTGTTCCTCTCCCTCCATATCCCATGAATGTGTTCTGCATAGATCATTTTTAGAATTTTGGCTTTACACGATCTTCCTTGGCTTGTGTCACTATCCATGTCTTCATATGTGTATATGATTGCATTGGGTTTAACTGGTTCTGTATCCACTGCATGAGTCTTCCCCAAACTGCTTTAGTAAAGTTACACTCACCAAATAGGTGATCATGTGATTCATCTGGCCCATCACATAGACAGCATCTAGTATTTACTTGAACACCCCAGCTTGCAAGTCTATCAGTTGTCAGAAGTCTCTCATGACATTGCATCCACATAGTGAATAATGCCTTGGGCCTAGCTTCATTATGGAAAATTAAAGCTATCCAAGATACCTTGCTATGGCTTCCCAGAATGGCCAAGTATATTTGTTTGTTTTTCCTTTCCTTTTTTAAAGTTGTAGGAACTTGCTGAGCCACTTCTCTTGCTTCCATTATCTTTCTCACCATCCAGCTTGCTTGTTGAGGGATGTTCATTTCCGTTAGCCTCTGCCCTTTTATGTAGTAAATGTGGATCCATTTTATCCATATTTTATCCTTCTTCTATGCAAGATCCCAATATACACTGGTGATAGCAGCCTTATTCCATATTCTGAGGTTTAGCAGATTATAACCTCCTGCAGATTTAGGTAGGCACATTTTATCCCAAGCTACTAGAGTTCTCTTTGTGATTACATTAGAACCAGACCAGATATAACTCCTGCAGTATGACTCTATCAGCTTGATCACTTTAGCTGGCAGTATAAATATTTGCCCCCAATAGGACTGAATACCAAAAATCACTGATTGGACTAATTGCACCCTTCCTGCATAAGATAATTTTTTAGTTGTCCATGAGGAAATCCTTGCAACTATTCTATCAATCAAAGTCTACCATTGCATGGTTGACAATTTCTTTGTGTCCAGTGGAATGCCTAAATATTTGAATGGTAACTCCCCTGCTGAATACCCTATGTTCTGCAATATTTCCTGTCTTGTAATGTGTCCCACTCCTCCAAAATATATTGCACTTTTATTGAGGTTAGCTAGGATACCAAATGTAGCATAGAAATTCATAAAGCAAGCATGAAGAATATTGACATATTTACTATCACCTCTAGTAAACATTAATAAGTCATCTGCAAAACTGAGGTGTGTTATGTTTAGCTTACCACATCTAGGATGAAACTTATAATCTTTAACATGCTTCAGACCTTTGAGTAGCCTACTTAAGTATTCCATTGCAATTGCAAATAGAAATGGTAATATGGAGTCACCCTGTCTGAGTCCTTTAGCAGCATCAAATGGCTTTGTTATCTCCCCATTTATCATGATTGAGTAGCTCACTGTTGTTACACATGCTCTCACCCAGTTATTGAACTTTGTTGGGAAGCATAAATACTCTAACAACTAATCCAAGTACACCCATTCCACTGAATCATATGCTTTCATCATGTCAACCTTCACCATTCATCTTGGAGATATCTGCTTCCTGTTATAAGCTTTTACTAGTTCATGAGCCAGGATGATATTGTCAGCTATTTTCCTTCCTGGAATAAACCCTGCTTGAGCTTCAGAGATGATATGAGGCATGACCTTATGTAATCTTCCTGTTATAACTTTGGAGATGAGCTTGTATAGCACTGTGTAGCAGGCAATGGGTCTGAAGTCTTTTATTGTCACTGGATTAGGCACTTTTGGTATAAGTGTGAGTGTAGTGCAGTTGATTTCTTGAAACATATTTCCTATGTGAAAGAAGTCTTTCACAGCAACATATACTTCTTCTTTAATTATTGGCCAAACTTTCTTGAAGAATTATGCACTATAACCATCTATGCCTGGAGCTTTGTCACCTCCTATTCCCTTCAAAGCTTGATCAATTTCTTGTTTAGTAACTTCTGTAATCAGTTCTTCCTGTTGCTGTTGTGTTAAAGTTGACCCTTCTTTCATTATCATCTTGTCTACTGCTGGTAGAACCTGAGCTCTTGTTCCCATTAAGCTTTTATAGAATGCAATGATTTCCTCCTTAATAGCTGCTTGTGTTGTTATGTTGCCCCCTGCTATTGCCTTTAGTTCCTCTATTTGTTTTATCTGCTGTCTCTCCTTTATGATTGCTGAGAAAAACTTGTTGTTGGAATCACCTAATTTGATCCAAGTAGCTCTTGCCTTTTGCTACAATATTTGCTCTTCCACCATTGACCATGTTTCTAGCTTGTGCAACCACTCTTTCTCTTGCTCTTGCAACAGGTCACTATAACTTTTTTGCATATGGCTTTGGATTTGCTGTATGGCTTGTCTTTCTTGTTCAATTTTGTCATTTACTCCTTTGAAATCAGTTGTATTCAGTATTCTAAATTGGTTTTTCAACCTTTTCAGCTTTGTTCAAATACTCATCATCTTACATGTTGATTTTCCATTATTCCATTCCTCCCTTATCATTCTGTCAAAATTAGGGTGGCTTTCCCATACATTAAAGAATCTGAATGGGCTCTTGTACAGTTTCCTTGATTGCCTCATATTCACAATCATAGGATTATGATCTGAAATGTAAGGTTCCCCATATTCAATGCTTAGGTGGTTGTAGTTCATCATCCATAGGTCATACCCAAATAACCTATCTATGCGGCTCCACACCCTATCATCACCCTCCTGTTTGTTTGTCCATGTAAAATAATCCCCTCTCCATGGTATCTCAGTAATGCCAATGTCCTGACATAGCTTAGCAAGTTCCTTGATATCTGCATTCTTCATTGGAATTTTTGACATTCTGTCTTGTACATTGAGGATAGCATTGAAATCTCTCCCCAATAGCCAAGGTCCTGTAATGTTCTGTGCCATTCCCCTAATGTGTTCCCATAATCTCCTTCTTTGCTCTACATCATTATGTCCATACACCATTGTGTAGTAAAAATGAATCCTATTCTGCTTTCCTGTTACCAAACAATGTATGAATTGATCAAGCTTGTCTAGAGGTTGCACATTATATACTTGTTCATCCCATAAGGTCCACACCCTTCCATTCACATCATGCTCATAGTTTGTAATTTTATTCCATCCAGGTACTACTCTTTTGATCACCTTCTCTGTATTGTTTTCCTTTACTTTTGTTTCAACTATACCAGCCAACTTTATTTGTTTATCTCTGATGTACTGCTTTATTTTCTTTTTCTTATATCTCTGATTCAAACCCCTAATGTTCCAGAATAACCAAGTCATTGTTGAATGATTATTCCACCACCTATGTCAGGTGGCCTTGGTTCCTCCCTTCTCCCCTCTTCCTGTTGCAATATCTGGAAAGCATTTGCTGTCATTATTGTTGTTCTATTCAATGTCATTCTGGTGTTGCTAGGCAAGGCTGACCATTCTTCAATCTCCTTTGTTTCCCTTTATCAATTGTCACTTTTTGGTTCCCAGGATTGACATTGCATGTCTCTGTTTTCTTATCCACCTGCCCTGTTTGTTTATTAATTCCTCCATTTGTCTCAGCTTGTTGCTGTTGTCCTTGCCCTTTAACTTGCCATTTTGTGGTAATTTTCCCTGTGTCTGTTTTACTGTGTTATCTTCTTTGTGTACTTTCTTCCCCTTTGTACAATCATGCCCTATTTTCATATAATTTATACAGTACTGTGGCTTCAACTCATATTCCACTTGCACCTGGACCTTTCTCCCCGATGGTTCTTGCAAAGTCAGTTCAGTGGGAAGCTGCTTTGTCACATTAGCTTCCACCAAAATTCTCGCATAGGACACACGAGTCTGTTTGGTGGTACATTTATTTGCAAATAGTGGTTTCCCATTGGCACTTGCTAGCTTGCTTAGTGTCTTGTTACCCCAGTAACTCATAGGTAAATTAGATATAGTAACCCACAGAGGGATCTCCATCAACAATTCCGCCTTAATATCACAATCTGGTGTCCATTGCTTCAAGACAATTGGTCTACCACTAATAGTATAGGGCCCTCCATATAGGATATCCTTTAGATCCCCAATTGTGTGAAACTTTGCTATGTAGTATCCTTCATCATGTAGGTACAAATGAGGTATGTTTACTTTACTCCAGGCTTGAGCAACATATTTTTCCATGAATTTATATCTTGGCAAATCCCCAATTACATATACGATTAGGGCACATTCCCATATCTTATTCTGTTCCTCTATTTCTTCTTTGTCAACTTTAACCACAATGTTACCATCAACAATTTCTGGGGGAAAGTAAGACAGTACCATACCATTTTCCGAAGATCTATTACCCGCAAATAGATTTGCCCAGGTTCTAACCTTGTCCGGTGCTGTTGCATGTGCTGTCAGCTCCTCTTTTTGCTCAAGTGTTACTGTTCCATTGATTCCTAGCTCAGATGCTTTACCTTCCGACTTATTCTTCAGATCTACCATGTTTTCTCGTACAGGGGTGCCTTCACTCGAAGATGAAGATACATGCATCTGCACAACACTCAGATCTATCCTCTTCATCGCTCCATTACTGCTACTTGGAGCTCCTGCTTTCTGAGAAATTAGCTGTACTTGTTGCCCGATTGGTGTTGTGACTTGTTGATTGGATCCACTTGCTAAGGTCTCTGCAATTACCGTTGCACTAATAGCTTCGCCGACCGTCACGAGTGGCTCTCGTCTGGGTCGACCTCACTTTCTCGCCATAGCTGTTTCTCAGTCAGCGTACGTTAGCATAACGTGCGCCGAGAGCTATTAGAGAATAAGGATTTTACTTTCCTTGTCTTTAGTTATTTTATTTCCTTATTAGAATAGGAATTGTATACTATTAATATATGCTTTAGGCATATGTAAATATTCATCAAAACAGTAATATATACCACAAATAATTCAACTAATACGTCATACATTTTATATAAGCTAAGCTTCTTGGTTTCTTACTGCTTTGGCTTGCAATAAGATCCTTAAAAATTTGTGGAGGAGATACTCTACATAAATTAGTATGCTGCAACTTCACCGGTAATGGTTTAAACAAAAAACATAATCATTCAAAAAAAGCTTAACTTCATGGCTTGTTTCAACTGAAACTATTTTTATTTGGTTTGAAATAACGTGTTATGCTTTAATATAGGTGAGAATACAAGAGAGGATTGAAGGAGAACAAAAACAGTTAAAACAAAAGGAAAGAGGGACACATAGTAGAAAAGGTTAATGAGACACTAATTTGGAGCTTCAGTTGTTTTTTGGCCTTAAAATTTTAAAGAAGTGTGATTTTAATTAGGGGTGGGCATAATATTGGTCGAACCGAAAAAACCGGCGGAACCATAAATTTTAATTTTTTGTTTCGGTTTAAACGGTTATTCGGTCGACAGTGTGCGGTTTTGGTGTTTAGTTTTCGGTTAAACCGAAAAAACCGAAAGTTTGGACATACCCAAAATTTTCGGCCTACAGACTCATACCCGCTGCTTAGAAAAAAAGATTGCGCTCTCTCTCTCTCTCTCAACAGCTTTACTGGTTAAGTACAAAAAAAAAATCATGTTCCATTCATCTGCATAATTTCCTCAGTAATATGTAAGTAGTACTAGTTTCTCAGCTTTTTCCTTCATTCTTTAGTTTTATTCATCTGGGCTTCTGCCATTTGTTTTTCCTTTATTAATGCATGAAACTTCTCGATCTTCATCCTTTTCTTTAAGTATTTTATTTTATTTGTTGGGTCTTTGCTTGCTTTGTTGGCGAGGAAGAGAATGCTTTTTACTTAATCATGCCTTTAATTATGCTTAGAAAAAACAGTTTGCTTAAGAACTTTTAAGGCATAGAATAGAAAACTATGTGGGGATTAACTCTTTTGGATCGAATAAAGCCAATAATTTCAGCTGCATAACCAACTGATATCGTGCAGGCTCCAGAACACATCCCTGAAAATATTCCTGCACCCGAAGCACAACAGAAGATACATTTAAGATAAAAATCTTGAACCGTTAATAATCGAAAAATTAAATCGGAAATAACCGAACCGAACCTTAAAAAAATCGCACCGACCAGTAAATATTTTGGTTTGATTTAATTATTTATATTATAAAACCGATAAACCAAGTCGTACTTTCGTAATAACTGACCGAACCGACCGACGCCCGCACCTAATTTTAATAGGGTTAGTGATATGTTATTGGTTTAGCATAAAATTTCGACAACCTCCGTCAATCATTCATTAATTTGCTAGTTGACTTTTGGTCAAAGGGGTGCCCTTTCCCTTTCAAAAAGGGAAGGAGATATTGTTTCCCTACGCTAAAAAGTTAGAGGGGTGAAGTAAAATTTACTCTAGTTTCTTATTACGCTTCAAAACTAAAAGAATGCTAAAAATATTTATTGATTCATAAACTATACATAAAACATGATAGATAAGATTCCATACTCGATATCATAAAGTTTTGACTCATTAGCCCCAAATTTAAGAATTTATATAAAGTTATAAAATATCGTGAAAGTTAATTATTTAATATAACAACGTAACATCATCCACAGTGCGCACGGAAAGCTTGTCGATCTGGGTTGGGTTATGAGCCATTTAGGGGTTTACATGTTCCCTGGACTCATTTTATTGTTGAGAATTTTGATAACTCAACCTCGACCTAATTAAACTATGAAATAATGCTCATTTAAGCATTCAAATGCTGACTAATTTTCATTTAGTACACATTCTTATATTAAAATTTAGGCGAAATACATAACTATGTACTTAATTCTGTAATGATGTGTGTCTTCTATTTGGACTACATAATACGTAATAATCAAACACTAAGCAAAACTAGCCTCTTTATTTCTGTGAATGGCCAAAATAGAATATTTATACTGTATAACTGCTCACCGAAATATATATAAATTTTATGTATGTATAATTTATGTATATTTATTAGCGAAAGTAAATACTTTTGTTAAGCAGCTATATGTGTAACTTTCCCGAGCAAAATCAAGTTCAATCCATCCACAACACAATTAGAGCTTGGCTCCATGGTTGAAAATAAAGTTCGGTTGGACCCAATATTGTTGTTACAACAGCCATAATTTTGTATCATTATTATGACAGAATCTTAAAAAAATAAAGCGACAGAAGCTCACTATCATTGATGCTGTTCCATCGTCCTATGTGTAAGTGGAGCCCATAGATATAGCAACCTTTTCTATAGATTTAGAAGTAACATTTTCTGAGAGTAACAATGCACTAATATCCAAGACGTTGAAACGCTTTCTTAGTATTAAATAACTAACACCTTGTTTGGATGGTTGTTACCTATTGTATTATATCGTATTATTACTTTAAATAAAATGTTTGTTTTGATTGTTACTTAAATTTTATTGTATCGTATCGTTAAATCCGTCGTTACGTAACGATGAAATGTGCCACTTTATGTAACGACCGATTTGGTATGGTCGCATCGTTTTCTTGTGTTTTTCTCTCAATCTCACACTTCATTATTATTAAATAATTTTATTTTATCATTTACCCAATCTTTTACATACCGTATCATAATTTTTCTTTATAATATTACAAGTTTATTCATCATATTACTGGTGCATGATACGATGGAACGACGGTCAAACGACACAATCCATCCAAACATTGTATTCATCAAATGATACAATACAGTACGATACAATACGATACGATATATTATGAAACGATATGTAACAACTATCCAAACAAATTGTAAGATTAAATACAACATCATGCCCTTGATTGTGTCGGCTATAATTTTACAGCTTGTTTGGATGATTGTTACTTGATGTATCGTATCGTATTGCTATGTTAAATATAATATTAATTTTAATTGTTACTTAAATTTTATTATATCGTATCGTTAAATCTATCATTATGTAACGACAAAAAGTGCAACTTTTTGGAACGATCGATTTGGTGTGATCGCGTCGTCTCCTTTTTTCCCTTCTCATCTTGCCCTTCCATATTATTAAATAATTCTATTTTAAAAATTATACATCGTACCTTACTTTTTCTTTACAATATTACAAGTTTATTCTTTATATTATAGGTCTATAACATTATGAAATGACGGAAAACAATACAACTTATCCAAACATTATATACTTCAAAAAAATATATACAATATAATATTATACGATATTATGAAACGATACAGAACAACTATCCAAACAAGCTGTTAACTTACATGGAATGTATGTGGGCCCTTTGTTTAAATGGATTTGTCATAATTTTTGTAAGTTAATTGACATTAATATTTCACTTTGATCAGTAATATGATATATAAAGTTATTATGCATCTTAATTTACCTTAATCCCCTTTGAAAGTTTCCTGAGTGCCATTCAAATATTAACATTAGGGAGAATCTCTTTTAATTATTATTTTGCAAGAATAGAGAGGGTTGAGGTCGTAGTAGCTTACAAATAATATAATCATCTAAAGAAATGTTTGGATTATCTTTTTTGAATATTAGTCTTTTCACCAATCATGTGTAAATTTGGATTGCTCCACTGGAAGACCTCAAGTATTAACTGTAAGCACGTGATTTTTGCCCTATATGAGAAATACTCCCAAAAAATTTCAAAATAAAATAGTTTTGGGTTGTGTGTGATTTTTGTGGATTTTTGTTTTATTTTTCTTATATTATT